>OY293303.1:79092574-79257469 GCA_958502075.1 Orchestes rusci
CAGCACTACACAACCTTGACGAGAGTATCGAAGATACTCCTAATAACAAGGAAATTATCTTGAGCGCCTTTATTGATATATGTAGAAGGTATCTTTGACAACGCATCTTTCAATGCGATCCAAAAGGCTGCTGCGAAGCATAACATAGACGTCACCACATATGGGTGAACATACAGCATGCTGAAATACCGGAAAGTGAAGTCTTCACGATGAAACTCTAGAGGCAAAAGTGACACAACGATGTGGGTGTCCTGTCGCCGCTTTTGTGGAACCTGGTGGTAGGTTAACTGCTCACGAATCTTATTCACCTGGGATTCTACGCCCAAAGTCAAGAAGGCGACGTGGCTGTGAAATCATCAACCATAATATCAGAGCTGATGCAAAAAGCTCTGAATAAAGTTCAGTGATATGGTGCTTGCACCCTGAACCTCAAAGTCAATGCTGCTAAAACCACATCGATTCCCTTTGAACGGCGGAGAAACTAACAATCAAGTTATTATCGGGGAAAGGGCGACAACGGTCTCGGAGGTTAAATACCTAGTGTAAAAAAGAAAAACACCAAGTCTGGTCTCAATCAGACTGAGTTCTTCCAGCGTTTTTAGCAGAAAGCTGGAAAGGCTGATAGGCCGATAAGCCTTTGACTCTGTGTACGTGTTCCTTCCGTATTTTGGAACCAATACAGCTTTCGCTGTTCTCTATGCCCCGGGGGTATATCTTAGAGCTAAACTAGCTGGGAAAAATCCACATAGGTGCGGGACCAGCTGTTCCAACCCCTGTTGGAGAAACGCAAGGTATATTCCATCTGATCCCGGTGTCTTGAAGGGTTGAAATGTGCTGGTTGCTCATTTGATTTTGTCATTGTTGACGATCTGGTAGGCTGCCATCCAGTCAGTTCGGATTGCCCTATGAGGAAGTGTCATCTCTGGTTGGCAGTCTTCAACGACTATTTACCCTACCACGAGCCCATACGAAAATCGGTCTTTCCTATTGGTTGATTCGAATATGACGGCACACAATTCAGATTCAAATTCAAAGCGATTCTTGACAGCTGTTGCAGTTGTTCATGGCTGTTACGCGTTTGTGTTTGAAGTTGCTTTTTCAACAATCGTCGTCCTAAAGTCAAAACCTCGTAAGTCCAAAATTGCAATTGAGACGAAACACAAAAAAACTATTTGAGAAATAGCTTAAATCTTGTAAATGAGGTGAAAAACTTTGATAAAACGAAACTACGTATCATCTTGTATCGACATGAAAGGTTTTGCCTGATACGCGCAATCGCAATGACCTGTTTTGATACATTTTTGTTTCTTACTCAAAACATGCATAATTCGAGATACGAGGTTTTGACTTTACGGCGACGCAACATCTGTGCAAGCGATCAGTGAAAACTATCTGTCGGCGGAGTTCATTAATGTCAGTGCGTAGCCTTATTTCAAAATATTATAATGTGTATCATTCGATTATTTTGAATACAAATGATGATTTAGAGCGAAGCATGTTAGAGATCTATAGAAATTTGATCATTTGGTTACTTTTTGACCCATATAAAATAATTGGATACCTGCTAGAAGTATACGTGATTCTTTTCACCTGAATCACAATAATTACATACACCTGAACAAATGTATTGTTAACATGATTCATTTCTAATACCCGTATTGCTCAATTGATTTAATTCATTTGTTATTGTGATTTCAACTGGGATTTGAATATGTACATTATACCTATTATTTAGTCAAATTTAAAATAAGAGATATAAGCCAAATGTCTTCAAAACTGTTAAAAAAAGGACGAATGATTGGGATAATTATTAAAGTGGCAATCGGCAGTCAGCCAGCTGATCAGCAGTTAAGTAGACACCACTCACACCGATGCAACTCTAGGCACTATACTCTTATCTGGGTAAATGTACAGGGGCATAACGCTGCTGAACACAAGCATAAAACTCTTTACCGGCATTGTAAAGCAAAGACTCGAAACACTATCAAACAGGGAAGAGCAACAAGGCTTCAGATGAAACAGATCCACGACCGACGCCGGATTCATTATCAAACAACTAAAAGAAAATTGAATCGAATTTAATACACCAGCATACGTCTGCTTCATCGACTTGACCAAGGCATTTGATAGGGTACGCCTCTCCGACATCATGAACATAATGATGGCGAAAGAAACACCAGACGCCATCGTAGGAGCAATCAGCAGTCTCAATATGAACAACACGACTAAAGTAAAGGCAGGAGACACTTATACGGAAGAGATACCGATACCAGGAGGCATCAGACAAGGTGACAGCCTTAGCCCATTTCTGTTCATTCTCTTAATGGACAGAATAATAGGGAAAGTATCATCACTAAATATGGGATACAGAATGGGACAGAATAAAAGAATCAGCATGATATGCTACGCCGATGATGCAGCTATTTTCGCGGAAACGGAGGACGAAATTCTACCAGGTCAGCCAAGCGATGAACATGACCATATCTAAAGAAAAAACGAAAAGCATGACCTTTGCTAAAGATCCCGCAAGATGTAAGCTGGTAGTTCTGGACAAAATCATCGAGCAAGTCTCACAATTCAAATATCTGGGTATGGATCTGTCGAGTTATCACGACCCAGTGAAGGACCTGAGAAGCCAGATCAACAAAGCGACTGCCGTGTCAGGCTGCTTGAGGCAGATAATATGGGCAAACGATTACATGCGAAAAGATAGCAAGGTCAGGATCTATAGGACTTGTATCAGGCCAATCATGACATACGGAATAGAAACCAGAGAAGAAACCAACAAAACGAAAAGCATGCTTCGAGTAGCCGAAATAAAAACGCTCAGGACAATAATGGGAAAAACAAGAAGAGACCGAATTAGGAACACTGACATTAGGGAACAATGCGGGGTGCAAGACATCGTAAGATGGGGGAGACAAAGAAAAAGATGTTGGTACGCTCACCTGAGAAGAATGGAAGAGAGAAGACTGCCACGCATCGCGCTTGAAGGGAATCCAATAGGGAAAAGAGCACCCGGAAGACCACCTAAGAGATGGAAGGACAGCTGGCAGTCCACATCCCAGGAACTGATACAGAGGAACCTGCAAAACTAACAGATCGAGAGAAGAAGAAGAAGTTTTCAATGTAATTTACGTCTTGATTGCGCCACATGTCTCTCGAAAGTTATTTATAATGTGATGATTACTTTTGAAAGTAAGTTAGTGTGTCCAGATCTACTCACAAATGTAAATAGATGGCAACATAGGCCACTGTTTCCTTATCAGCTGTGGCCTGCGATAATGGATAGTCCCCAACCACTTTATGTTCAGAGAGAAAAGTGAAAAATAGAAAAGAGCCGAAATATTGTATCATGTGGTGAATTTTCAAAAACAAACTTTTTCACTTGACCTTCGCCATCTGTGATCATTTTAGAAAAATACATTGAAGAATGAAGATAAACATGGATCAGTCAACCGCAGCTTGCGCATAAACGTCTGTATCTGATTTGATTTTTTTCTGACCACATTTGAAGAAAAATTTTATAATAAATGGAACTTTTTCATTGCCCCTTTTTGCCCTTCATGGGCACCCATCATTGACTTTGTTTTTTGAATACGCTCCTAGATTTTTTATTTTGGTTTTTGTTAGTTTTCGACACCTCAAAGACAATGTTGTATCACGAGTATTAATAAAGTTATTAGATAATTGAAAAAAAAATGCTTTTTAATTTTACGCAGGTCCATCTCTCGCCTATACATAGTTACCAGCATCGGTGTTTTTCGGATAATTTCGGACGTAGTCGGAAATTCTTGGATTTCAAAACGGCCTTTTGTTGAGCATCAAAATATGTACGGAACTTTGGACCCATTTGGACGAATTTGGACGGTTTACGAGATCCCCAAAGAAATGATCAGTGAATCTTAGCCGACTTTTTGTTTCAATAATATCTGTGATATTGCCTTGTTCAAGAACCTCTCGTCTTGTGCTCTATCTAGAGGACGCCATTTTATAGCTTGGGTATAACCGGATCATTTGGCTTCATGGCATTTTTTCGTATTTGACATAATAAGACCAATGACACACGTGGATTCTAAATCTGAGATACGCGAATCTCGGATTCAGATCATACATACGATTATATGAAATTGTTCACAGGCAGAATCCGAATCAGGAAATCAGTGTGTTGAATGTTGAATCTTCAGCCGCCGCGCCGGCGACACCAATGAATTCAAATACGAGTATGAGATACAGTTGCCGCTAGACTACACTAAAATGCAGCTGGGTACGTCGCCGTGATTGGTCAGCAGTACATTTGGCGGCTGATTCGAGTTGGAATTTTTGTAGTTAGAATTTTCATTGATAAAATGAATAATACTCTAATCTGTTTTCAAATAGATAATAAGAAAAAAATAAATTCTCCCGGTATTGAATCTCTGAACGAAGTTCTATTAGTAATAATTTAATATTTTTTTAGGCATAAAGATTATCGGGACAACGATTTTCTTTCCCTGAATCTATCCATTTCACTGTACTCAAGTTGGATAGTCCTTCCAAAGAATATTTAGGCGCAGTAATAATCTGTGGAGAATAATGAAAAATTTATAGGAAATAGGTTGAACTTCTTATTTCAATGAAGTATGTATTATAATTGTTTGCTTATTTCTTTTCAATTCTAATTGGGCTTATGAGTAACAATTATAATGTGTACCATATTTTTACCCTTCATTGAAAATAGGTACTTATTATTTATTGTTTATTCAGGTATATCTCTTGGTCTCTCATGTAGCTAGGATAGGTCATTATTTTTTGGGGACGATTGGCATAATGTAATACAACTTTCATTTTAAGGACAATAAGTTCATTAGAAAATATTAAAGTACCAAACGCTAAGGATATAAAGACCTTCCACTTGTTATTTTAATATAATGATTTGCGAATAGTTTGTTTGTTAACATAGACACTCATGAATTTTACAGGCAGGTGCAGGTGCAGGTACCTATGTTGATAAATATGTACATTGTATATCGAAAGGTAACACGTACCTAAGTATGTATGTACTTGGTTTATAACTTTTAAGACAAGGTATCTAAGTATTTATCAATATCCTTAGCGTTTGTTTTTTTTTATATTTTCTAATTAACTTATTGTTCTTAAAATGAAAGTCTTTTAAAATTATGCCAATCGTCCCCTAAAAATAATGACCAAGAGATATACCTTGATAAACAGTTAAAAAATAAATGAAATAAATAGGTACCTATTTTCAATTAAGGGCCAAAATCTGGAGCACATTATGATTGTTTCTCATAAGCTTGATTAGAATTGAGCAGAAATAACCAAAAAAATATAATACATAGTTCATTGAAATAAGAAGTTCAACCTATTTGCAATAATTTTTCATTATTTTCCACAGATTATTATTTCGCCTCAATATCCTTTGGAACGATTTTTCAACCTGAATACAGTGAAATGGATAAATTCAGGGAAAAAAATCTTCCAATAATCATTATGCCTTAAAAAATATCAAATTATCAATAATAGAACTTCGTTGAAAGATTCAATACCTGGAAATTTGATTTATTTCTTATAAGTAGGAGAGCAAGTGACATATTTCAGTGGTGATTTAGTTAAGGCCTATTTTTTGACAAAGTGTTGTACGCAGCCTAATGTAGTGTCATCCGAAAGGATTCGCCCTGATCGCGGTTCCAAGGGGGTGGCGGAACGCCCTTAACATGTAAAAAAATTGCATCTTTTTATGATTTAGTTGAGGCTGAATTTTCTACCAGTAGTTATTTGGTGGCCCAAAATTACCCAGAAAAATTGGCGGATCGATTGGCCGGTTCCTACAGGGTGGCGGATCAACCCCAACATGTCGTGGGATTGATAAACTTTTTATGATTTAGTTAAGGCTGATTTTTTTACCAGTTGTTCTTTGGTAATACACAATCACCCAGAAAAATTGCCGGATCGATTGGCCGGTTCCTACTGGGTGGCGGATCAACCCCAACATGCAGTGAGATCAATGAAATTTGTATGATTCAGTTAAGGCTGATTTCTTCATCAGTTGTTCTTTGGTAGAACACAATCACCCAGAAAAATTGGCGCATCGATTGGCCGGTTCCTACAGGGTGGCGGATCAACCCCAACATGTCGTGGGATCGATTAATTTTTAATAATTTAGTTAAGGCTGGATTTTTCACCAGTTGTTCTTGGTAGTACACAATCACCCAGAAAAATTGGCGGATCGATTGGCCGGTTCCTACAGGGTGGCGGATCAACCCCAACATGTCGTGAGATCAATGAAATTTTTATGATTTAGTCAAGGCTGATTTTTTCGTCAGTTGTTCTTTGTTAGAACATAATCACCCAGAAAAATTGGCGCATCGATTGGCCGGTTCCTACAGGGTGGCGGATCAACCCCAACATGTGAGATCGATGAACTTTTTATGATTCAGTTAAGGCTGAATTTTTGACAAGTTGTTCTTTGGTAGTACACAATCACCCAGAAAAATTGGCGGATCGATTGGCCGGTTCCTACAGGGTGGCGGATCAACCCCAACATGTGAGATCGATGAACTTTTTATGATTCAGTTAAGGGTGAATTTTTGACCAGTTGTTATTTGGTAGTACACAATCACCCAGAAACATTGGCGGATCGATTGGCCGGTTCCTACAGGGTGGCGGATCACCTCCAACATGTCGCGGGAACAATGAACTTTTTAAATGTGATTCAGTTTAGGCTGAATTTTTTGACAGTTGTTCTTTGGTAACCCACAATCATCCAGAAAAATTGACGGATCAATTGGCTGGTTCCTTAAGGTTGGCGGATCAGCCCCAACATGTGGGAACAATTGACTATTCATGATACGATTCAGTAAAGGCTGAATTTTTCACCAGTTCTTCTTTAATAACCTCTAAAGTTCCAGAAAAATTTACGGATCGATTGGTCGGTTCCTCAACGGTGGCGGATCACCCCCAACATGTCGCGGGAACAATGAACTTTTCATAAGATGAATCAGTAAAAGGCTAAATATTGTAGTATGTTATTGTGGCAACTATTTCAACTGCATAATATGAATTGACGGACAAAATGGCGGTTGTAAGTACCTGGGGGAACGACTTGAATATTACGAAATACGAATGTTCTCATTTTTTGAGAATCTTCATAGTAATCAAAGCTCTCCCATTTACTGATATTTTGATAGTTATGCGATACAAATGCAATTTAAAAATAAATTTCTTTAGCGATTAAAATTATCTTTGCCAGATGTAATTGAAGGGCTGTAATCACTATGAAGATCATTATCAGTGGCGGATCTACGTCTATAGCCCCCCTCCCATTGGTCTAATAATCAATAAGAACATTTTTAAAAATTGAGGAAAAGTTTTTTCTTTCTGGTCACTGATTTTTTAGTCTGTTGAATCCGAATCTGAGGTTTTCCACCTCGTCAGGCGTCAGCTTCACAACGTAAACTGCAGAAAATCACAAAGGTTCGGCTCTTTTTTCAGTTTTTTAAGTATAACTCTAAAACTTTTTTTGATGATAACTATAGAACACCAAATTAGAGTGGACAACATTTCTTAGAAACACGTATATTCACTTTGAACTCTGGACATTTCATGGCGTCGATAGATCGTGTAGAAAAAATGGCATCTCTTGACTTTCCGCCAAAAAGTTGAAAACATTATTCTAAGTTCGCATTTTATACACTTTTAAAATCAATTATTTCATAGCTACCTGACTTCCTGATATATCCTGGTTACCTAAGGAATTGGCAAACGAGAGTGATCCATATACACTCATTTATTTCATTATCAACATTTTTTTCAAAAGTGACAAAAGGGCCCAAAACGAATTTAAAAAAAAATCGCAAAGACACCTAAACTGACAGATGGATTGAAGTT
The DNA here is from genome assembly GCA_958502075.1 of Orchestes rusci. Classification (NCBI taxonomy): domain Eukaryota; kingdom Metazoa; phylum Arthropoda; class Insecta; order Coleoptera; family Curculionidae; genus Orchestes; species Orchestes rusci. The sequence continues at coordinate 79,100,462 of OY293303.1, forward strand.
CTTGAATGCACCATTACTTCCTTGATCACTGATGTAGAATCAAAGTTTCATCACATCTTGGGCATATGTGCTTTTATCTGACCATGAGCTTTATAGAATATACTTAGAATTTTGAGTAGGATCGAAATATCCAATAATAAACAGGGCTTTTTATTAAAAAAAATGTGAAATGTTGTAGAACCTAACGCCATCTATCGGTAGAATTTGTCAATCTCAAGGATGGAGTTCCCATCAATCTGATGAAAGTTTTCTACTTCGCGTCTATGTGACAAGTAAATGAAGCCCCTTGCCATAGCCATGCTGATGAGTCCTAGTAGGACGAAACGTACATGGATTGGTCATGGTCAGACTGAGAAAACAGTTTCAAGATTTTCCTTGCTTTTTCCGGGAGGATTATCCACGAACTCGTTGTAGACCATATGGCGACCAAATGGTAAAAGTCTTTCATCAGATTAAAGGGAACTCCATCCTTGAGATTGACAGATTCTACCGATAGATGGTGTTAGGTACTACAACATTTCACATTTCATTTACTTGTCAGATAGACGCGAAGCCCCTTGAAACTGTTCTCTTCAGTCTGACTTAGACCCATAGCCATGCTGATGAGTCCTAGTAGGACGAAACATGGATTGGTCATGGTCAGACTGAGGAAACAGTTTCAAGATTTTCCTTCATTAAAAAAATATGAGTTGGGTTAATATCTCAGCAAATCGATAGTCTTTTGTTTAATTTTCAAACTGGAAAAAACTTGCTCGATAACTATACAATCTGATATTATTTTTTGTTTCAACACAGCTGATTGAAATGTTATCAAATATATTGAAACACCGTGTACATGGTGTCCCAAACTGAACGCGTTCTCATGGGAACACCCCTCATTTCAAGATATGGAAGAAAATCAACTAAGGTGTCCGAAGCTCAAATCTGATGAGAAACCCATTGGTTCAAAGAAAACTTTTCTCTTATCGTTTGGCCGCTAAAGGGCGTTTCTCGATTTTCTTCGATTTTTAAAGGTCCTATAACCTTTTTATTAATAAAGATAATTAATTTTGGTATAAACTTTCTCAATGAGGATTCTATTCTATCCATTGCAGAAGGCAGTTCTTTAACAGGGCGCTTAGATAAGTTTTTTATATAGTTTTAGTTTCCATAGGAACGCGTCTAGTTTGGGACATCTAAAAACGTATCTAAACGCCCTGTAAAAAAACTGCATAATAATATTGCAGTGGATTCTACGGAAAAAAGTGCCAAAATCAATTATCTTCATTGATAAAAAAGTTATGGGATATAAAAAATCGACGAAATTCGAGAAACGCCCTCTAGCGGCCAACCGATCAGAGATACGGAAGTTTTGTCTGCGCCAGTAGGTTTCTTATTGAATTTGAATTCCGGACAAGCACATCAGCTTAGTCTCTTCTATATCTTCAAATAAGGGGTGTTCTCATAAGAAAGCGTTCAATTTGGGACACCCTGTACATGATATTCTCTTTGGCCTGCTTAGTCGGACATCTTTTCCCATTATTGGCGCAAAAATTAATTTTGGTATGTCTGAACACATCTTATAGAAAATCAAAATGTGACAATAGAACAAATTGATATTTGGCACAAAACTTACCAAGACTATCAGTGTCACTTGATCTAATACATTTTATATGCCTTTAATGTGAATAATTTGATTTCACCAAAACAAGCATTTAACTTGCAAAATTATACAAGGGCGTGAAAAGCTTTTTTTCTGGAGGGGGTAATGGAGTTTTGGACCCGATGTACAGGGCCTCCATCAACAAAATATTGACACACCGCAGACAGCACAAAGATGCCCAATATTTGAACAAAAACGGACATATCCGAGGACATATCTGAACGTTCGGACGTCCATTGAACGTCCATATACGATACAAATCACACAATATTGGACGATAGATGGACGACCATTTGAATCTACATGTATCAAACATGTACTTTCTGTTAGTTCTGGACCATGAATGGACATAAAATGGACATATTATGTATACACAACTCTCTACATGCAATGAGCAATGTGAAAATTGAAAAACTGTTGACAACAGCGCTTCATGAATTAAAATGCCGGAGCCAATTTTTAAAATTTCAAATAATAGGAGATCTAGAAGTTTGAAAAACTAGAGTTGCATCGGAAAATAATCAAGAATCCCATTTTTTTTATTTATTCTTCTTACATTCTATCTTCAAGGGGCGCGGCAGATTTGTAGATCAAAATTAACTTTGAATTTGGATTCTTAATCTAAAAAAACATGGGAACCTTACAAAAGTTTCGTGCCAAAATATTGAAGAATAAGGCTTTTACAGCTTTTGTGGGGTTTGGGTTCGTGCGACGCATAAATTCGTCAAGAACAACTGGTGAAAAATTCAGCCATAACTGGGTCATATTATGAAAAGCCAATTGTTCCCACGACATGTTGGGGCTGATCCGCCACCCTTAAGGAACCGGCCAATCGATCCGTCAATTTTTCTAGATGATTGTAGGTCACCAATGAACAACTGGTGAAAAATCCAGCCTCAACTGAATCATATTATGAAATGTTCATTGGTCCCACGACATGTTGGGGCTAATCCGCCACCCTTAAGGAACCGACCAATCGATCCGTCAATTTTTTTGGAAGATTATACGTTATCGTTCTTTGATAACTGGTGAATAATTCAGCCTTAACTAAATCATGAAAACTTCATCGATCTCACGACATGTTGGAGTTGATCCAATGATCTAATCACATCATTGGGTTGATCCGCCACCCTGTAGGAACCTGCTAATCGATCCGCCAATTTTTTTGGGTGACTGTGTACTACCAAAGAACAACTGGTAAAAAATTCAGCCTTAACTAAATCATAAAAAGTTCATCGATCACACGACATGTTGGGGCTGATACGCCACCCTTAAGGAACCGACCAATCGATCCGTCAATTTTTCTGGTAGATTATAGGTTATCAAAGAACAACTGGTGAATAATTCAGCCTTCACTAAATCATAAAAAGTTCATCGATCTCACGACATGTTGGGGTTGATCCGCCACTCTGTAGAAACAGGCTAATTGATCCGCAAATTTTTTTGGGTGATTGTTTACTTCCAAAGAACAACTGGTAAAAAATTCAGCCTTAACTAAATCATTAAAAGTTCAACGATCCCACGACATGTTGGGGTTGATCCGCTACTCTGTAGGAACCGGCCAATCGATCTGCCAATTTTTCTTGGTGATTGTGTACTACCAAAGAACAACTGGTAAAAAATTCAGCCTTAACTAAATCATAAAAAGTTCATCGATCTCACGACATGTTGGGGTTGATCCGCCACCCTGTAGGAACCCCTTGGAACCGCGATCTGGGCGAATCCTTTCGGATGACACTACATCAGGCTGCGTACAACATTCTCTCAAAAAATAGGCCTTAACTAAATTATCACTGATATATGTCACTGGCTCTTAGACTATATTATCTACTAGCCTAAACCCGCGGCGCCGCCCGCGACGGGTTTAGGCTAGTTTAGGAATGAGGGGTGACTTATCAAAATGCGTTTTGTCCAGAATCGGAAAAAATCTAGTTTGATGTGGTTTTCCTATCATGAAGACACAATATATACGTACCAATCCACAGAATGCAGCAAATCAACTTAGATCCCATAGTAATTTGGATACAAAATCGACCAGTCACATCTTCCAGTTCCGGAAACAGGTGTTTTTTTAGTCTTATAACATCAATTAATCAATTCTTCAGAGATTTTTGTCTTTTTACAGACTTTTATCAATATCTAGATAATTACTATATTTTTATTTTATTTGGAACCCGTAGTGAGTTTTATTTCACCTCATCCGTGAGTATAAACGTAGATATCATCGATTATTTTTCAAAATATTGAAAATCTCAAACCACAAAACGCATAAATAGTATATTGTAGTCCTAGGCGGTAAAGTGACATTTTTCCAGGCTGAAAAAAGAACTGTACGGGCGAGCTTTAGTCATATAATATAATTGTCACTGTAAAACAAACAGCGACGTAAAAGTGTGAACTTCACTTTGTATCCTGAATGTATATGATTTAATTTACTCAGAATCTACAATTCTTCTAGATTACACTAAAGCCTTCGATATGTTGAATCATTCTGTACCATTGGCTATTCTCCACTATATTGGTTTTGAGAATTCTGCTATCAAATTGATAGAGTCATATCCTACCGATCGAACGCAGCAAGTTATACTTGATGATGACTGCTCTGATATAATCGGCGTAACTTCTGGCGTTCCTCAGGGAAGCATTTTGGGTCAACTTCTTTACACGATTCATACTTCTGATTTTTAGAACTCACTCAGCGTTTGTGCCTATCATGTATACGCTGATGATACGCAGCTTTCCTGTTCTCTCGATATTGATGATTTGCAACGTGCCAATGTGGGTATTCAAGGAGATATCGACAGAATTGTCAATATATCGAATCGACATCAACTGCAAATCAACCCTAATAAGTCCAACATTGTATTGTTTGGTTATGAAACTGCTAGAAATTTTGCAAAGGATATGCTGAATATATCTATAAATAATGTAAAAATCCCCTTTTCATTTGAGGCGAAAAGTCTAGGACTTTTGATTGATTCAGATTTGCGCTTCAGGGGTCATATAAAAAATAAACTTCAAAAAGCTTATGGCGCACTAAAACTTATATTTTCTCACAGAAATTACCTAACAAAAGATGTTAAAAGTCTTTGAGACTCGCTTGTTCTCTCTCAATAAAATCATTGTGACGTAGTTTATGGGCCGTGCATTGATTCTTTGGATTCACGGCTAATTCAGAAAGTACAAAATTCATGCTTGCGCCTTGTCCATGGTATACGGTGCCGGAGCAGAGTATCACACCTTTTGAAAAAGACTGGCTGGCTCAATATGCATAATCGACAGAAGCTTCATATAGCGACTTTCTGTTTAAGAATATTTTCTCTGAAAAGACCTCTTTACTGCTAAATGCATAAACCCTTTTTCTAAGATGGACTTCAAATACTCAATCTACAGGTTCGGATCAAATTATAAAAAACATCAACTGACTATGCAATGATGCATTTTCAGACTATAAGCCCTATTCATACGTCCTTTTTTCCACCCTTTCCTCCTGCTCTTGCCAAGATACACATAGCAATGAGTTTCGCATTATTTTTTATATTGTTAACCATCATTTTACTTGTAGTTATGCGATATTCGATTTTTCTGAAGGGCTACAACAGCTTCTCAATACCTAGGTTCTGAGAAGCTGAGACTCGGCCTTTTGTCTGTTTGTAAATATTATAAATTAGTCTAACCTTCGTCTGTGTATATAGTTACTGGGACAATAAATGTATTTATTATTATTAATATTATTATAAGAAATATCTGAATAAGATGGTATTCATTCCATTGAATATTAATATACCTATTATGCTTCAATCACATGCATTCAGAAAATAATCTTGTAACGCACTCTATTAGAAATAGTTGAAAACATTTTTACCGCCTAGCCATTTTTCACTACTTTGTCGGCCTAGCCTTAGAAAGTCCCACTTTCTTGTCTCTTTGGCGTCAGTAAAATTCAGTTTTAATGTCGTGTCAGTAGAAAAGACTATTTCTTCCAATATTATGCAGCAAAACGCATTTAGTTCAGCACTTTCAGTCTTTTCATAAAGACCTAAGGTACTTTTGATTTGAATGAGACTATTCCATGTCCATGCATGTATATACAACGATTCTACACACACATTTCTCTTTACCAATTTGTTTTTATTCGTAAATGGTTTTTGGTCATTATTGGGAATTCAGTTTTGGGTGACATAATGCGTTTTGATAAGTCACTCAAATAAGATAATAATAACACAGTTTTTTTTTTTATTATTTTTTTTTGTTTTATTTATTTTTTGCTCCCGCTGGCCGTATACCCCACAGATCCTCATAATAACAACATTTTTTTTTAAATTTTTTTCAATTTATGTATTTTTTTCTATTTTTTTCATTTTTAATTTTTTTTCCTCCCGCTGATCGTATACCACATAGAACCTACATATTACCAACACAGACTTTTTTATTATTTTTTTTATTTATTTTTTTATTTTTTTCATTTTCTTTTCCTAAATCATATTTGGTTAGAGGCTAATATCTGTGCAAATTTTTAGATAATTTTGTGCTACGGTTCAAAAGCCTTAGCGTTGAAAACACACAGATTTACACATTTATAATATACGGTGTGTCCAAGATAAGGATGTCTATCATAGGGATCTTGAAAACCAAATCTCCAAAACGAAACGTTGTGCGGAAAATCTTTCAACCCGGTTTTGTAGAGCTCAAAAAGTGGCTATGAGAAAGTGTCTTTTGTTTTTCCATATCTCTTTAAATAACGTCAGAAAAAAATAAAAACGAAACGGCAAATTTCGCTTTTTTGGCATATTTCCGGAACTACGAACTACTCATAATTTTAAAACTTTCTAAACGGCCTATTGTTGGACTTGAAAATGTGCAACTTTTCTCTAAATCAACCATCTTCGTATCTCTTATGGTTTCCAAGATCCCCATGATAGACATCCTTATCTTGGACTCACTGTATAAGATAATAATTTCATTTTTTTTATTTTTGTATTTTTTTTTTGCTCCCGCTGGCCGTATAGATAATCTAGTAGAATCCACATAATAACAACTCATTTTTTTTAATTTTTTTGATTTTTTATTTTTTTTTCCTAAACCATCTTTGGGTAGAGGCTAATAACTGTGCAAATTTTTCAGATAATTCTGTGCTATGGTTCAAGAGAGTATTATTCATTTTATCAATGGAAATCTAACTACAAAAATTCCAATTCGAATCACCCGCCCAATGTATTTACTTCTGACCAATCACGGGGAGCATATTCACAATACCTCCTATGTGACAGCGATTACTCGTCTGTACCAGTTAGAAATTGTGGTTGACAAACTACATTCCAATTCCTCATCGAGCGTGTACACTGACTGGTTTGTCTTCCGGCATTAGCAAATCTAGTACTATTCTCATATTTCGTCCTAATATGTTCTGCTGACGATTTTTCATCTGGAGAGCGGACATTTGGTGAAGGCCTAAATGCTGCTAGAAACTGGCTTATACGTATATGTTCTTCCTCTGGTTGATACTCCCTTTTGATTTTCATCAATGCTCTATCCAATGTATCCACAAATCTCTCAACTCGACCATTGGATTTTGGTACAAATATGCTGAATGCCTTTCTTCAAACAAAAATTCTGGAAAATGTCACTAGTGAATTATGAACCATTATCAGATACAATGCGAATCTTGAAATAATTTCCTCTATTCTCAGTATAGTACATTTTGAAGTCAAATTTCTTGTGATAAAAACTTCTGGCCACTTGGAATAAGCGTCTACTATTATCAAGTAATAATTTCCGTTCACAGGACCTGCATAATGTATGTGAAGTATCTGCCAAACATTCTTCGGAATCGGCAAAGGTGATACTTACCTCTTTTCTTGGCTTCTTTACAGCTTCTGCACATGACGAGCGATTTTGAACAAGTTTTGTTATGTCATCAATCATCATTAATGTTGGTCCAATAAACATAACTTCATTCATTTTTTACCAAACACAAACTGACCCAATCTCACAACTAATTTTGTTTAATTTCAACTTTGAACACAAAAATAATAAAGAATTTCACATAAGAGGCATTATGCTACCCGCGACGTGACGCATGATCGTCCAAATCGATGAACGAGTGGAATGGATGTTGCACCACATTTCCTAACTGGTAGGGACGAGCAATCGCCGTCACATAGGAGGCATTGTGAATATGCTCACGGGGACGTATCCAGCTGCATTTTACTGTAGTCTGTTGCCGCTTGGCCTGTGACACACGAGGATACTGAATCTGAGATGCAGTGTGCGAGACACGGTATTTCAGAATCAAAATAGCGGCAACTGTATCTCATACTCGCATTTGAAGACATTGGCGTCGCAGATTTTCTGTGTCTGGATACTGTATCTAACGCTCAGCCGCGTGTGAACAGTTCGATATAATCATATGTATGATCTGAATCCAAGATTCGCGTATTTCACATTCAGTATCCACGTGTGTTATTGGCGTTAGGCCTGTGACACACGAAGATACTTAATCTGAGATACAGTATGCGAGATACGGTATTTCAGAATCAAAATAGCGGCAACTGTATCTTATACTTCCATTTGAACACATTGGCGTAGACGGCGGCTGAAGGTGCAAGACGCAGATTTTCTCTATCCGGCTACTGTATCTGACACTCAGCCGCGTGTGAACAGTTCTATATAGGTATATCTATGATCTGAATTCGAGATTCGCGTATCTCAGATTCAGTATCCACGTGTGTCATTGGCCTTATTTTGGCTATGAAATACCGTATCTCGCATACTGTATCTCAGATTCAGTATCCCTGGCCTAAGGCCAGTGACACACGAGGATACTGAATCTGAGATACAGAATGCGAGATACGGTATTTCAGAGTCAAAGTAGCGGCAACTGTATCTCATACTCCCATTTGAACACGTTGGCGTCGCCGGCGGCTGAAGATGCAAGACGCACATTTTCTGTATCCAGATACAGTATTTGACGCTCAGACGCGTGTGCATATATTATCATGTATGATCTGAATCCGAGACTCGCGTATCTCAGATTCTGTATCCACGTGTGTCATTAGTTTGAAAGATCGAACGGGAGGCCGATGCATCTTTTAATAATTGAATTCCAACATCTTCTTGACGGACCATCTGACCATCTGCGGATTGCACTTTTGCATACGAGTTTAGAAACATGATCATTTACTAAATTGGCTGACGGACATCTATCATTTCTTGATACAATTCCAATTATTGTTCTTGAATTTGCTACACGGGGGAGGAGAAACTGTATTGCTTTTATCGACTTCAAATATTGAAACATACTGTAACGAGTTTCGCTATAGAAAACACACCAGTTTTAATTAATTTATTTAAAGTCACTAACACAACCACAAATATTTATGTTCACAATCGCAGCGTATATTTATGTTGTAACGATTATAATTCGCGGCTAATCGATAACTAACTCCCTGTCCGAATGGCTGAGCTTATTATAGAGCCTCTTCAATGCCTTGATAGATGGCGAAAGTTCTCCAATATTCTAGGTGTAGGCAACCGAATAAACCTTGATATTCTAGAAATTAACAGTGGTTTGGGCTTGTGACAAACGGGACAAAAGCCGAGTTATTCGATGGCGAGATGCAATGGTTGTAACGTCGTGTCCGCTGTCGACCGCCTTGGATGTTCGTTCCATTGGGCATGTTTCGTCACATTGCTCCCTCCTTAGAGCATTTCGTCCCGAAATGTCCTCATGTCGATATCGGCAACTGTCCCCAAACCTGCAGTGTGATTTTCGGGGGAAATAGCAGTCCACTGTCTTCTGGTTCGTCCTTCTGAAAGGATAGCAGCACACCAGGATGTCAACGCCACTTCCCTTGAAGATCACTTCCAGCATGCTTCTCACCATACGCCAGTCCACGCGGTCATTGGTCATCTTCGGAATGGCCAAATGAGTCAGGTCCTGTGACTGCATCAAGTCACGAAGATGACTGATGGCTTTCCAGACATCACTGTAGTGGAAGCTTCTTCGTCACAATGTAGAACAAATGTCGTGTACCCTCCAGTACAGTAGTAGTAAGCCTCTGGTCTTTGTCGTCGTAGATGTTCCAGTTGTCCAAATTTCCGCTTGAAAGCAGCAGCAAGACCACTCCTCATGCAGTGACCCTGTCAGCCAACGAATATTCGGCCGGTGCTTTGAACAAATCCAGCTGCCTTTCTTGGACTTCGCCATTCTGGACTTTCTGGTCATTGGAGTGTAGAGACATGAAAGTTTCCAATGACATTTCTTTCTTGGGTAACCTGATCTGCCTCACTTCAGCGTCCTGATCGTCATGGTTTCCAGCATACCGAGCTAAACGGTTGAAATGATCAACCCTCGGCTTCCCTCGTGGTGGTTTCTTTATCCGGTAGACGACGTCATTGATTCGCTCCAGAATCTCATACGGGCCCTCCCAAGAACTTTGCAGTTTTGGGGAGCAGCCACGTCGCCTCTGTGGGTTGTGAAGCCAAACCAGATCCCCAACCTGGAACCCGCCTTCCTCAGCGTTTACGTCATAAGCCTCCTTCATCCGGTCGCTGGCACTGTGGATGTTCAAACGGACTCGTTGATGAAGGTCGTCCATCTTTCTTCGAAGATTGCTTGCGTAATCTTCCCCAGCGACATCTTTACCAGGTGGACAGCCAAACTTCAGGTCGCAGGGCAGCCGGAGTTCACGACCCATGATGATCCTTGCTGGGGTTTCGCCTGTCGATTCGTGAACTGCAGATCGGTATGCCAAGAGAAATAGGTGGAGGTGTTCGTCCCAGTCTCTTTGGTGGTCAGAGACAACTTTGGCCAAGTGTCGGTTGATGGTCCTGTTCATTCGCTCCACCATGCCATCCGATTGTGGGTGCAACGCCGTTGTCCTTGTCTTCTTGATCTTCAAGACATCGCAGACATTCTGGAATAGCGTCGATTCGAAGTTTCTGCCCTGGTCCGAATGCAGCTCCAACGGGACATCGAAACGGCAAAACCATTCCTCAATCAAGACATCGGCAACGGTAGCCGCCTCCTGGTTTGGCAAGGCATACCCTTCAGCCCACTTGCTGAAGTAATTCATGGCGACCAAGATGTATTTATTTCCTTTGTCCGATTCAGGAAAGGGTCCAGCCACGTCGATTGCGATCCTTTTAAAGGGGCTTCCCGCGTTGTATTGGCGCATAGGAGCTTTTGGCCGTTTCTGGGGTCCGTTACTTGCCGCACATACGGCACATTTTCTGCACCATTCCTTCACATCGGCTTGACAGTTGACCCAGTAAAACCGTTCTCGCAGCTTTCCCAGCGTCTTGGTTACACCCAGATGTCCACCCGTGACGCCATCATGGACCTCTCTCATCACCTCTGCCTGTCTGTTTCCAGGAACGACTAACTGCCTTCGATCTTCCGTGCCATCCAGATTCTTCACCAGCCTCTTCAGGATGCCGTCATCAAGAACCATCGAGTCCCATTGAGCCCAGTAGGACTTTACGGTGGCCGAGAATCGCGCGACTTTTTGCCAGGTTGGTCGTTGGCCTGCCAGTTTCCATCCGATGACAAGCTTCAGATCTGGATCTTTCTCCTGGTCCTTGCGAAGCGCCTCAGACTGCCAGGAATCATCCACCCCATCCTTTTCCTCGGCTCTTTGACAGTGCTTACATTGTTCTGGACAAGGTCTCCTTGATAGGGCATCAGCGTTGTTGTGGCTGGATCCAGCTCGATGTTCCGTGTCAAAGTTGAACTCTTGAAGTCTCTCAATCCAACGAGCAACTTGACCCTTCGGATTTTTGAGCTGTGGGAGCCATTTGAGCGTGGCGTGGTCGGTTCTCAGCAGAAACTTTTTCCCGTAAAGGTACTTGTAGAAGTGCTCTACCCCTTTGACTACTGCCAGTAGTTCCCTTCTCGTGACGCAGTAGTTCCGTCCCGGCTTCGACAAGGTTTTGCTGAAATAGCCGATCACCCTTTCATGTCCCTGCTGGATCTGGGACAGCACTGCACCAAGTCCTACATTGCTGGCATCTGTATCCAGGATGTAGTTTCCCTCAGGTAGTGGGTAGCCTAGGATGGGCGCGCTGGAAAGTGCCCTTTCAAGTGTGTCAAAGGCCTCCTGACAATCTTCGTCCCAGTGGAAGCGTCTCTGTGCCTCTGTGAGCCTGTGAAGAGGCCGGGCGATGTTCGCAAATCCTTGGACATAACGCCGGTAGTACGTGCACAGACCCAGGAAACTTCTTAGCTCGTGGAGGTTCATTGGTACTGGCCACTTTTTAACTGCCTCCACCTTTTGCTGGTCAACGGCTACTCCCTCAGCTGACACGATATGACCCAGGTATTGTACTTCCCTCCGGAACAGTTGGCATTACTTTGGACTCAGCTTCAAACCGGAATTTCTGAGTCTTTGGAATACCTCCCCCAAGTTCTTCAGATGGTCTTCAAATGATTTGCCAACCACAATTATGTCATCCAGGTACACCAGGCATATTGACCAGGATAGTCCTTTGAGAACAGTCTCCATCAGCCGCTCGAACGTAGCAGGTGCGTTGCATAACCTAAATGGCATAACAGTGAAGTGCCACAGCCCAGCTCCAACGCTGAAAGCAGTCTTCTCTCGATCTTCAGGGGCCATTTCTACCTGCCAATATCCGCTTTTGAGGTCCAGGGTTGAGAAGATCTTCGATCCGGCCAAGGTGTCCAGAGTGTCGTCGATCCGTGGTAGCGGGTAGCTGTCTTTCTTCGTCACGTTGTTCAGCTGACGATAGTCCACACAGAATCGAGTTGAACCGTCCTTCTTTTTAACCAGAACAACTGGCGATGACCACGGACTACTAGAAGGCTCGATGACACCGCCTTTCTCCATGTCCTTGATGATCTTGTCCGCCTCCTCCTTCTTGGCCAAGGGTAGTCTTCTAGGTGTTTGGCGGATCGGTCGTGCTCCCTCTGTGTTGATGGTGTGCCGTTCCACGTTCGTTCGGCTCTTTTTCCCAGTCCCGTTGTTGAAGATGTCGCCGTCATTCCTTATCAGGTCTCTCAATCGTTGTTTTTGTCTCTTATCCAGATCTTTTGAAGAGGTGACAACTTACTTCTCCATCTCTCCGGTGAACTCAGAGATGGTTTGCTCAGTCTCACATACTTGTCGCACCACAGAGAAAATTGACGAGCAGAGCCCCAAAACTGGGTCCCTTGCCAAACTTACAGAGTGATAGTTGACGTTCATCACTCTCACGGACACAGTCTTTCCCACATGTACCAGGCTCTTTCCACATGCAATGCCCCTTCCTTCTTTCATCTTCCCTTCCAGGCGAGCCCACAAAATCATGTCGCTCCTCTCAGGAATTGAAGAATCCCCAGCCAGCAAAACACGAACTGTTTCTTCCTCTCTCCCATGCAGTACCACCTCTTCGTTGTTGGTTCTCGGTGTTCCATTTTTGAAATCTAATTGGAAGCCTCGGGTGTTCATGATGTCCATTCCAATTATGATTTCTTTCTCAATATCGGCAACCAGCATTGGATGTTCGATGCTGGTGCTTCCCAGAGTCACTGCTGCCTCCACTTCACCATGGATCCTAGCCAAGTCTCCTGTTGCCGTCCGTAGTCGCCACTTTGTTGGTTTAATCATTGTCGGTGTTGTGACAATGTCGGGCCTGATGATAGTCTTCGTCGCACCTGTACCCAGCAGCATGGTGCGTTTCTCTCCATTAACCAAGCCATCCACAAACACGCTGTTCAGTTTGTGTCCTAAAGAGGCAACTATGGCAGTTTTCTTCGGGGCATACTGGATAGAGGTCGACGATTGTCCCTTCGCATCGACCCTCGCTAGTTTTCCGACGTCGACGAAGGTGCCCGTATCTCCTTCTTGCATCGGCTACGAATGTGGCCAAGCTCCCCACAATTCCAGCATCGTAGCTCCCTTCGCTTGGACGCCTCCATTTCCTTGACGACTCCCCTCACATTTGCGTCTAAGGAGTCTTCCTCTGCGAGATCTTGTTCCTCCATCCTTCGCACGCGCGTAGGAAGCTTGACGGATTGCTTAGCCGCTTCAAACTTCAGGGCTTTTGCCAGCGCATCCACCAGTCTTTCAGGACGATGAAGTATTAAGGACTGCCTTATCTCGTGGTCTCGAAGTCCATCCAAAAAGGCTTGAACTGCAAGCTTCTCCATAACGTTCTCTGGCGTGGTTGGATAAGCCAGTCTTGACAGGCGAGCAACATCCGCTTCAAACTCCTGCATGGTTTCGTTGGACTTTTGGATGCGGTTCTTCAACTGGGAATGGTAGACATGATCCAAATGAGTTTGACCATACCGCAGCTCCAGATGCTTGACGAGCACATCGTAGTCCTCCTGTTCTTGGGTGTTCAGTGTCTGCAGGATCTCCGTTGCCTCCCCACGAAGCGCCAGAGTCAATGCCAGGGCTTTTTCCGGTCCAGTTCATCCATTTGCCCTTGCTGCTGCCTCAAACTGGCGATGGTTATTGTTCCAGGACAGCTTGCCATCAAACTGTGAGGCTCTCATGTGGATTCTGATGGTATCAGCTTTCATCTTGGCACTCGCACCGTGGTTCCCGATAGTAACTTCCGGTTGTTGCATGATTACTGCCACTTGCCTTCTCACTTCGTCGATTTCGTCTTCCAGAGCCTTTGCAGTCTCTCCGAGTTGTTTCTCCAGATTTACGATTTCCTCTGCCATAAGAGCTTTCAAACAGTTGTAGTTATCCGCCAGTTGCTCCTTGATTTCTTCCATAGCTCTGGAAGATTCTTCGAGCTCCTCTTCCATTTTCCTCGAATTCTCTTCCATGGCTCTAGAAGATTCATTAAACTTCTCTTCCAATTTTCCTTCCATGGCTCTAGAAGATTCTTCCAGTTGATCCTTCAAGTTCTTGGACAATTTCTCAACTACTGCGTTGGGATCGGGAATCTCAAATTGGAACGTATCAGGATCCATGCCTTCTTCCATTATAGCCTCACGAAGCCTTGTTTGTAGATCAGTTTTCGTACCACTACTATCCAGGTCACGCTCCTCCAGCTCTCTCTTCAACTCGGCGACCTTCAATCCGGTTAAAAACACTAGTTTCGCAGCCATCACAGTGAATATTTATGTCCGTTTCTATAGCACACAATGAATCCCACTTCTGACACCAATGTAACGAGTTTTTCGCTATAGAAAACACTTGTCCAGTTTTAATTAATTTATTTAAAGACACACAACCACAAATATTCATGTTCACAATCGCAGCGTATATTTATGTTGTAACGATTATAATTCGCGGCCAATCGATAACTAACTCCCTGTCCGAATGGCGGAGCTTATTATATAGAGCCTCTCAATGCCTCGATAGATGACGAAAGTTCTCCAATATTCTAGGTGTAGGCAACCGAATAAACCTTGATATTCTAGAAATTTACAGTGTTTTGGGCTTGTGACAAACGGGACAAAAGCCGAGTTATTCGATGGCGAGATGCAATGGTTGTAATGTCGTGTCCGCTGTCGACTTGGAAGTTCGTTCCACTGGGCATGTTTCGTCACATGCTTCAGCTCGGCAGACGGTCATTGAACGTTACCCAGAAATGGTCGTTATCTCCCGATTTATTAGATATTATGCATACATTCCAAATTTCATCAAGTCTGAGATATCACGGCAAAACCTTCTTCAGGGTGTAACTTGGAAGTGTGATAATTCCAAAACAAGAGACGTTCGAAAATATTTTATAGACCTTTTTTTTCAACTAATCGCCCTTCCAATATCCCCCAAATTTTGTTCGTCGATTTGTTTATACAGGGTGTCCCAACGATAGAGTAAAGTAGGTTTTATCATATAGGATATGAAAAATATCAATATCAATATGCGTCACTGGTTAGGGGTGTAAATAGCGCACATTCTGAAAATATTTGGAAACATACAGGGTGCGTCACAGAAGTACGGCACGAAAAAGTATGATTTTTTTAAATGGAACTCCCTGTATATTAATTGATATTTCAATTCTTTCTTCAATTTGGAACAAAAATTGTGATACAACTAATGTTCCTAAATTCAACCGTTATCGAGATATCGCGTTTTAAAAATGGCATTTTTGCAACTTTGACATGCTATAAAACTCAAACTATTCAAGTTAGAGGAAAATGGTTTGCACTTTCCTATCTTAACTTTTCAAGAGCTCTTCTGTCATTTGGATGGAAGGTATCGTCAACTGTCAACTTTTTTCGGCACATATTGACATTTTTTCACAATAATGGATTTAATCTCCTTGAATAGCTCTTGAAAAGTTAAGACAGGAATGTGCAATCCATTTTTCTCTAACTTGAATAGTTTGTTCCATTTAAAAAAATCATACTTTTTCGTGCCATACTTTTGTGACGCACCCTGTATGTTTCCAAATATTTTCAGAATGTGCGCTATTTACACCCCTAACCTGTGACGCATATTGATATTGATATTTTTCATATCCTATATGATAAAACCTACTTTACTCTATCATTGGGACACCCTGTACACCTTTATTTTACTTTTTCATACTCTTATGAATAGTGTAATTATTCAGTTTGAATTTTAGGCTTTGTCAATTAATTTACTTTTCGCGACAGTAAAGCCTCGTCCTTCATAGTCATTATTGGGAGTGCTCAAGAATGTCTCGCGCGAGCAGACGCGATGACCGATTCAAGGTTTATTCACGAGAGTGTACTCGGTGTTCTCGGGTATCGCACTCAGGCGCTGCTCGCTTTGGAATGTCTCGCTCTCGACTCTCGGGTCTCTGCGAGCGTGTACTGCCGGCATCAGGTGTGTAGATCACTTCCAAACATTCAGATTAGGAGGTTGAATTGGAAATGAGAAGATTTGAAATGGATAGCCTGTATCCGGAAGGCAACACATTACACAAAAACCATCAAATCAAGTAATCTTATGCTTCTCTTGTAGGGAAGACAATGTAGAAACTTTATTATCAACAGCAGGCCTGATGCTGATGCCTGAGGTTGTGGATTCCTGTTCTCGGTTTCTTGGACATCAACTTCACCCTAGTAATTGCCTTGGAATCGCAATCTTTGCTGAACATCAGTCATGTACAATGTTGCTCAGGCAGGCCAATCGTTACATCTACGAACATTTCATGCAGGTATCTAGTAATATTCATTGATATATTTCCATTAAGATATTGTGAATCATTACATATACAGTGCTTTTCTTTAATGCCCCCCCCCTTTTATTTTTTGAACGGCTCAACTTAGAGACGAATGTTTTTTTTGAATAAGAATAGGGGTCATGTGACACCTCATTTTGAAGATCCTGATGAGTACTTTTTAACCCTAGAATATTGGCTTGATATCTTCAAGTACTACAAAATGGCGGTTTATTTAATTACTACATTGATACATACACTTTTTGAAAAAATTCGTCAAGTTCAATTCAAAAGATGCTTTTTTGACATTTTTCTCATTTATTCCTAACCTAAACTTCATGTCATGAATATTTCCAGCATCTTTTGAATTGGATTTGATGATTTTTTGTATGTGTATGAATCAATGTACTAATTGAAGGTAACGCCATTTTGTAGTACTTGAAGATATCGACTCAATATTCAAGGGTTATAAAGTTCTCAGCAGGACCTTCAAAATGAGGTGTCACGTGACCCCTATTCCAATTTAAAAAAACATTCTAAGATGGCGCCCAGCCGCCATCTTGAATTTTTCATAAGTCTATTTTATGTCAAAACATAGTAAAAATGCTTGTATTTCAGCTCCTAGAATTAGAAGTCTCTAAGTTGAGCCGTTCAAAAAATAAAAGGGGGGGGGGACATTAAAGAAAAGCACTGTATTTTGACGCAAGGATTATACCAAAACTTCCTTGAATGGGTCAACTACATAATGTTTTCGATCTCGTATATATTTTGCATTTGCTTTTGAGACACTTAATTTAATAAATACAGGGTCCGGCAAAATGATTTCCCACATTTTGTACGTCGTTGGTTGGTAGCTCGCGCTTTGCCATTTCAGTTGTCATGATGCGAATTGGACGGATGAGCATCATGCCTTCGTTATCGAAACATTTATGAAAAGTAACGAATCTGTGATCACGACTTAAATAATTTTTAGTGCTCACACACGATTTCTCACCTGGCGACTTTTTCCTTTGAGGCTACATGAAAGCGGAGATTTTTCAACATGACACCCCTCAAACATTAACGATGTAAATTTAAAGCAACAATACGCGAATAAATTTCAGGAATATCGCCTGAAATCACGGCTCCAGTGCTTGAAGTCAGAAATCAGCTTCGAATGTGAATCGAAAAAATTGGCCACCACTTAGACTCTGTAATTTTCAAAATTTAATAAAACAAATGGCTTATCATGTATTTTCAGATAATAAAAATAAAATCTAGATATCATTTACAATGGCGTTTTTGTTAAAGATCAAAATGTGGGAGATCATTTTGCCGGACCCTATATTTGGAGTTACGTACGTATCGTGATAAACTGTGATTTTTTTTTTATGAAAGGAGATTGGAGCAGTTTCAAGTACCTATTCAAGTTATCACTTTTATTCAGAAAAATATTCAATTCATTGAGTGAATGAGATATCTACTATAGGTTTTACTACTACTTGGTAAGCTTATATGTTTCCTTCATATTTTGAATATATTGGGCTAATACATAAGTACTTATTTGTCAATCTAAGTACAACTTTTTGTCTGAGGATATATGCAAAATAGTCTGTAATATGACTATTTTGCATTAAAAACTATCCTGAAAGTTTCCTTTTCATATACTATTTTTATTGAATTTTCCTGTATCCGTCTTGCTGTAGATCAATAATCATTGTGTTATGAATTTCTTTCATTCTCATCAGGTCATCCAAAACCAAGAGTTTTTCCAACTCAATGTCCAAGAATTGTACAACCTCCTGAGTAGTGCAGATCTCAATGTAACCGCAGAAGAACAAGTTTTCAACGCATTAATCAGCTGGATACAACATGACCCTCATGAAAGGTGAATATATCTTATGAAACTTTGATCTGCTTTGCTCAGACCTCACTTATTTTTAACCTTTATACAGTGTGTCGCAGATTAGATGAATACACCCCCTGTATTTTCCTTATTTGAAGAAGCCGGGGTTCAAAATGTTGTACAATCATACAGACTGATGAGCTCCTCTATTTATGATTTATAACTAAAATTTGATGTCGAAAACTTGCCTCTTCGCGAAGAGGGCCGATATTTTGCTTCGCATCAGAGATATCGAAAAAAATTACTGGAAAAAGTTGTTCTAGATTGTATACGAACCCCGGATTCCAAGTTTCACGAGAAAATTCATTTTTTTTCCTAATATTTTTGTTCATTTACACGTGGGCGGGGTTTACACTGTGGACCGAGATAAAGAAGAACATTTTTATTTAAAAAAATTTTTTCTTGTTTTTGAGCGATTTGATTTCTTTTTGTAGGGCTAATAACCTAACATGTCCTCAACTATTTGAATTTGATAGCAAAAATAATGTACAGGTTCGGACTTTAAAAAAAAATGATATAACAGTGCATTTGAGCTCGTTGCAAATGAAAACTTGTAACGTACATAATGGGCTGGTGGGATAGTTGATAATAACACACAGTACAGATTCACAAATATATTCAAAATTAATGTCAGTAACGCAGGTACAAAGGTAAACACCATGTGAGAAAAGAAAAAGAACAAAAGTAGAGCTTTCTTTCAAGGAGAACACCCGTTATGAAGAAGTCTCCACGCGTCAAATATCAATCACAACCCAACCACTTGAATCTGAAAACAATCTTCCCTTTGTCAGTCCAAAACTCGATAAAACTCACAGTACCTTAACTGAAGTACTACTAAACAAAAAAAATATGTCTTGTCGACAACCCTCACTTTAGACCTGTATTCGTTCGGAATGTCACTTAAATATTATTAATAAGTACACAATTGATTGTACAGCTTGGTTATCTCACAATAACACGATGGGTGGCTAGCTCCGGTTTGCTTTGCCCAGTAATAATTAGAACTTTAAATACCTTAATTCATTACCTTTTTCTTTGCCACAAGGTCATGGCTGAACTCCAGGTAAAGCCTTTGCCTCGCCACCGTTTGGTGATTAAACCTCAATCAGGAACAACCAGGGAGGTTTAGGTAATCAGGGACGTCAGTCGTCACGCTCAGGATTTAGCTCAGCAACGACGTTTTGATCCAAAGCTACGACCTTGAAGGTCAACCTCAATCTTGGCAAATACCGCCAGCAATATGCATAAGCATAAAAGAACCATAATAAATAAAACCATTGTTTAAAATGAAGCAATCAAACCTTGAAGGTCCCACCTTCCAAATAAAAGGGTTGCGAATCCAATCATCGGATACGTTATCCACCAATCCGGTTTATCCCGCCATGCGGTTTTGTGATACTCCAAAACGTGCCTCTGCACTAGGAAAAACGGCTCCAGCCAGCAAGAGTGTATCACTCCACAACCCTTCAAACGACAATCCCAATTACGGAAGGGTTAAACTACCCTTAACAGGTTTGAAAAAGTTAAATTAGGGAAAACGTGATTGTTCCAGATGTTGGTTGGATGAAATTTTTGATACTTCTTCTAGAACTACTAAGCTCTCATCAATTAGATCAGGGCCTGCGCATATAAAATGTAGTTCACGAACACACTATTCGTATGTAGTCATGATGAATACCAACACTACTCGATCTCAAACTAGTCAGTGGTGACCAACGAGTCCAATCAGTCAACTGACAAAATTGTGATGAAATCACGATGACCATTCAACATAATAGATGACAATCCCGGCCGGAAACATGAAACCAACTAACCAACTGCAACCGCACAAACCGACAACGTTGTATCGAACCTAATTCCGATTTGCAAGTGCGAACCAACCCCAAATGTCAATCAGCTGATGGTCGGTTGATCAACATCTAACAACAACCGAAACTGTATTGTTTTGAAGTATACGTCAAGTTGAATGACTGAAAAATATGCCAGAACTCGTGGGAATACGCTCGAAGTTTAATAAAAGATGACTGATACACCATTACAACATACTCAGGTTAAAGAGACATTGTTTTACGGTTATCCGATGTTAAACGGAAAGGTTGGTACAGAACCGTAATAAATGTCTAGGGTCACGTCCATGTGAGTAGTGCCCTCCTTAAACCGGTTTCGTCCCGTTATTGGACTCATCAGTAAGGCAGCATGGCACCACTCACATCAATGTAACTCCAGGCACTACCCTAATCTGGGTAAATGTGCAGCCGTTGTTTTAGACAACAACTGCCACCTATTGGTTCGCAAATCAGCGAACGCGAATAGATGTGGGGTATGTTCGAGCTGTACCTCTCGATCATGGAATAAAGAGACATTGTTTTACGGTTATTCGATGTTAAACGGTTCAGAACCGTAATAAATGTCTAGAGTTATATCCATGTGAGTAGTGCCCTCCTTATACCGGTTTCGTCCCGAAATTGGACTCATCAGTAAGGCAGCATGGCACCACTCACATCAATTTTGTTTTTTTTTAACATGACTTCATTGATTTATCTTAATACAAGGATTTTCTAAGTAACTAATTAATCTAGAGTGCATTCTCTGGGCACCAGTCCGTGTGGTGAAAAAGCGGTGGCTTCTCAAGTTGTGGCGGCCGGTGTGTGTGGTGGTGTGGCTGATGAGACTGCCTCCCGAAAAGCATCTCCAGGCAGAAGGTATTGGTGTTTGGGCAACGTCCTTGGACCAGAGGACAAAGAGATTGTATTGTTGCTAGAAGTGATTGTTGACTAACTCCTGCATGTGCTGGTCTACTGGCATATGTTGAGTAAATGCCGCAATTTTCGTGTTTTTAATAAACCATGGAGCCCGTGCAATGGTTCTCATGATGCGGTTTTCGAATTGTTTGATTTGCTTCCTGTGTCTAGGGGCTGCTGTGTACCATGTTGGAGCCGCATACGTGAGAATGGGTCTGATGTATGTATAGTAGATTCGGACTTTTGTGGCAGTGAATAGTTTTTTGCTCCTCAGGAACGGGTGTAGTTGTCTGAATTGTCCTACTGCTTTTTTGGCTGCATACTTGATGTGATCCCTAAATGTAAGTTGTTAATCGAACCAAACACCCAAGTATTTGACTTTTTTCGACCATGTCAATCTGGTTCCCTCCCAGGTGAGATGGGAATTTGTAAACCTTCTATTGTTTTTGGAGAAGATTATCGTTAAAGTTTTCTGCGGGTTTATTTGGATTTTCCAACGTTCAGTCCAGTTTTCCAATCTGGTGATGTGGCGTTGAAGTTGGAACATGATGCTTCTTGCAAATTTGGAGGAAGCTGTAATGGCAGTGTCGTCCGCAAACAGCAGAAGGATTGTAGCTTTGTCCAGTGGAATATCTGCCGTATAGATGGTGAATAGTAGAGGAGCTAGGGGGGAGCCCTGGGGTACTCCAGCCAATATTGGTCTAGAAGTGGAGTTGACCTCGTCAGCGTGTATGTGGAAGGATCATTTTGCAATGAAGCTGCGGATGAGTTTCACCAGATGAATAGGGAGACCGGCCAGTGACATTTTGTGGATCAGCCTCTCATGCCACACCCTGTCGAAGGCTTCTGATATGTCCAGGAAAATGGCCCCAGTCTTTTTGTGTAGGTTTGCTGCAGATTGGATGATGTGCGTCAATCTGGTGGTCTGGTGGGTGGCCGTATGACCGGACCTGAACCCAAATTGGGCTTCTGGAATGATGTTCAACGAGTCAGCAGCGTTCTGAAGTTCTTCTCGGATCACCCTTTTAGCAACCTTGGGCAGTGAGGCAGGAGGCTGATTGGTCGGAAATCCTCGGGGTTCGTACCATGGGTACCCGGTTTTCTGATCATAATGACCTTTGCTTCCTTCCATAGGTTGGGAAAGTGGCCCAAATAGAGGATTGCCTGGATAATTGTGGTTAAGTCAGTCAGTCTGGAGTGAGAAAGCTTCCCAATTGCCATATTTGACACTCCATCAGCACCAGGAGCCTTCTTAATTTTGAGGGAGGTGGTAATTCCAGCAACCTGTTCCAGGTGAATTTTCGGGAGGATTTCTTGATTGGTGTGAGTTTCAGAGTTTTATGTTGGAAGCAGTAATTTTTTAATTGGTCAGTGGTGGTGTTGTTCGTAAATTGTATTTCAAAGTGATCGGCTAAGGCCTCCACTTTTTCTTCCCGGTATAGCAACAGCGTTCCATTTGGTGTTTTCAGATTTGGAAGAGTCTGCTTTCCTCCTTTGGTGAATCTTCTAGCCAAGATGAACAAGTTTTTTGGGTGTTCATCGTCGTTAGTTTGATCCATCATCTCCCATAGATCATTTGTCCATTGTTTGTGGCAGTTTTTGACTTCCTTATTTGCCTGGTGAAGTTTCCTACGCATAAAAGGATCTCCTATTCTCACTGCAATCCGACGAAGGCGATTTCTTAGTCTTTTGGCCGCCATCAGCTCCCATGGGATATTATTTTTAATTGGAGGGTTGTTGTTGCCTCAATGATGGTGTTAGTGAGGGTTATGACTGCTTTGTCTTGTTCCTCCGGAGTTGAAATAAGGGGAATCTGGGGGGCCAGGTCAGCTAGACTGTTCAATTTCTCCCAAGTGATGATTCTTTTGAAAGCTTGACGCTGATGAGTGGATGAAATCCCGCGTATGTCCAGAATCACTGGGAGGTAGTCCGATGAAAGATCATTCACCACCGTGGCCTGACTATGATGGAGATTTTTTGCCAGGAAGATGTCCAGTATGTCAGGTCTTCCTGCTTGACTCAAGTGTGTGGGGACACGATGTTCAATAACAGCTTGTTTGCCGCCTCGTCAATCAGTCGTCCTTTCTTGTTGGTGATATTACAACCCCACTCGATGTGTTTGGAATTGAAATCACCCCCCAAGATTATTGGATTGTTGGGGCATTCAAAGAGGCCACTCAGGTGTTGAAAGGTGAGATCCGCATCGGTGCTGCTGTAGATTGATCCAACTCTTAGTGCTCCCTGTTCAGCTCGTAACTCTATTGTTGTACCTTCAACCCTCTGGATCGGTAGGGGAATTTCATGGTGCTTGATGGTATTTTTAACAGCTATCAGAGTATCACCCTTCTTTCGTAGAAGCCTATCAGTCCGGATGATGTGGTAATTCCTAAGGGTGAAGGTGTTTCCAGGTTTGAGGCGAGTTTCTTGAACCAATACAATATCCACTTGACGGTTTTCTAGGAAATCTGTTATTTCCACCTTTTTCCCTTGTAGAGTCTCAGCATTGAATGTGGCTAGTCTGATGAATTTGTTGTTAGTTTGTAGAGGCATTGAAGTTATACAGGAGTGACAAGAATGGCTTTAGGTTTTGCATTGCGTTTTGCAGCTGTTGGAAGAATTGGATCATTGATTGGCCATCTATAGGGGCTGCTGGAGTGGATTAGTCCGGAATGAGTTCTTCCGTCGCTGTAGCAGGACTATTGGACTGCTTGGCTTGCTGGAGAGGCTGGTGGGGAGGAGAGGAAACCCACTCTGCTAGGTTTGGAGGGCCTTCGAGGCCTTGTTTGGCTGGTTGATTTGAGTGGGATTTTTTCCTTTTATGGTTGACCGTTGTGAATTTTTCGTCACATTCGACCACTTCCATTGTATTTTCCGTGGTATTTTCCTCTGGTGGTGTCATGAAAATTACCTCCTTTGATGTGGCTGGCGACGTAGCTTTTGTTGTGGAAGAGGCTGTTTGCTGATTAATGGCTTTTGTTAGATCATCTATCTTATCCAAACACATTGACAACTGGGAGTTTAGATTTTTGATTTGCTCAGCCTGATCTCGAATTATTGCCATCAAAGCTTCTTCTCTGGATTCTTGAGAAGGCGTAAGGGTATATTGAAATGGAATAAATTGTTCCTGGATCGATAGCTGGTATTCAGATTGAAAGCTGGTGTTTTTGGAGGATCCAGATTCACCTGATTTTGTGATTATGGGACTGAGTGGATGGCGTTTAGATCCAGATCAGCTTGATTTCTGTTGATGGAGTTTGGTCTGGATCTTTTATCCAGGCTAGATGCAGAGCTGCTTCTGCTTTGGGAATGCAGGGCTGGATTACCATCTTTATCCATGACTACTTGAGCTTGGGTGGAGTGAATGTTTGACGTAGTCATACGCCTGTTGTTTTTGAGGGCTGATGTGGCTTTTCCTAATTTGCTGGAAGCAGCTTCTTTGGAATTTATGGAGGACGGCACCTTGTATGGGTTCATTACACTTGAATCAGAATTGCGGTTGTTTTCGCAATCTTTGGCATATGCATGTTGGGCACTTGACGTATGGTTTGGAACTGAGTCCCAATAACCGCGATGCGGCGATCGAGAGCGCGAACTGACACGTGACACGATACCGAATACTTCGCTCAACTTGAAGAATAACACACTTGAACAAAATTTTTGATTATCTGCAGCGAAAACACTGATTCACTTGAAAACTTTCGAATACGGATATCGACTGATCAACACGACGACTGGATTCGAACTGATGACGTCTCGAATGACTCCACTCACATCAATGTAACTCCAGGCACTACCATAATCTGGGTAAATGTGCAGCGGTTGTTTTAGACAACCACTGCCATCTATTGGCTCGCAAATCAGCGAACGCGAATAGATGTGGGGTATTTTCGAGCTGTACCTCTCGATCATGGAATAAAGAGACATTGTCTTACGGTTCTGTACCAACCTTTCCGTTTAACATCGGATAACCGTAAAACAATTTCTCTTTATTCCATGATCGAGAGATACAGCTAGAACTTACCCCACATCCATTCGCGTTCGCTGATTTGTGAGCCAATAGATGGCAGTGGTTGTCTAAAACAACCGCTGCACATTTACCCAGATTTGGGTAGTGCCTGGAGTTACATTGATGTGACTGGTGCCATGCTGCCTTACTGGTGAGTCCAATTTCGGGACGAAACCGGTATAAGGAGGGCACTACTAGACATTTATTACGGTTCTGTACCAAGCTTTCCGTTTAACATTCTCAAATAGTACCACAAATTGAAATGTAAACGCAAAACGAAAGTGTGTTAATTTCACCTCGATCGTAATTCAGAAAACTTATCACTGTAGAAATGACCAATTCGGAACAACTTTCAAAATTCCATTATAAAAGAAAAATTATTAATGAATTGAGCAAGGACAAGCTTATCAATCAAAACTTAGAAAAATGAATTGTGACAACTCCACCTCTTCTCCCATGAAAAAATAAATGGAATTTCTTTTTTTTTCCAAAATAGAGTAAATGACACACCCTTCACTGTCAAAGGACATCACAAAAAACAATATCCTTACTGATTCAGATCTACTTGACTCGGAGACTCCCATGATCCAACTCTTGCAGATTGAAGTTCCGTGGGTGTCATGTGGAATTTCTAACCGGCATTGCGTAACCCAAACGAGATTAAGGGAACCTCGTATCCGGATCTTACAAAAGATGTCCATGCAAACTCACCAGAATCCAATGACTTCAAACCAGCAAAGAGTGAGTAGACCGAGGGGGTCTAGTATGGGACAGAAGACCATCATCCTCTCAGATTCACCAAGCTACAGGGAGTTTTACCGAACTTATTACACGGGATGTACTATACTTTTTTACCCTTGAGTTTTCAACATCCTGTGGAAAAATTGAGCGGCAAAATCTAGCTCCATCATTTTCTGTTGTGAAGTGCGATCTTTTCTCAACAAAATGTTGTTTTGGTCATGCCGATATCTGCTTTTTTAGAGAAGATACAGATGTTTAAAAAAATGCTGCAGTTTTCCGATATTTCATCAACAATGAATGAACGATTTTGTATAGACTTTCATGAACAAACTGTTCTTGAATTAATAGCGCGTATTGTCACATCGTATCCCTATGACTTCTGCCATGCGAATGACATGCTTTTGATGAATCTTGAGAAATATTTGTCATTTTTCAAAAAAGGCTTCTCGCAAATCAGGCAAGGTTTTCTGATGTGTATTGCGAACATGTCGTGACGTGATATCCCAGTCCACACCATGATACTATCGCCTCCAGAGAGTGTTCGAGGTGAACAATTTGCCCAATATGGAACATTGGGTAAATTGGGACAATATGGAATTCTAGAACATTTGTTCATGCATTCCATAGGAATGTTTTTATTCATTGTAGATAAAATATCGGAAAACTGCAGTATTTTCTTCAAACATCTGTATCTTCTCTAAAAAAAGCAGATATTGAAATGACAAAAAAACACTTTGTTGCGAAAAGATCGCACTTCACAATACAATGGAGCTAAATTTTGACGCTCAATTTTCACACAGAGTGTTGAAAACTTAAGGGTAAAAAAGTAGCTTCTGTTTCTGCTTGTATAATGACCAAGTCATCAGTTTTTTTCGAAAACAGAAATCAAGGGTTATATCTCAAGACATAGGGCTAAACTTCATGCAAGTCTATGAGAATGTTCGTTCATTGATGATAAAATATCGAAAAACTGCAGCATTTTATTTGAACATCTCTATCTTCTCTAAAAAAGCAGATATTGAAATGACCAAAGAAACATTTCGTTGAGAAAAGATTGCACTTCACAACAGAACATAATAAAGATGAATTTTGCCGCTCAATTTTTCCACAGGATGTTGAAAAGGGTAAAAAAGTAGCTTCTTTTCCTCCCGGTATAATGACCAAGCACCAAGTCAACGGTATTTTTCCAGAACCAAAAAAAAGAGTAAAAGCTCAAGACATAGGGCTACACTTTGGTACAAATTTCACCAAAATCGGACAACAATAAAAAAGTTGTAAGGATATCAATTTGACTCAAATTATTCTTGTCCCGAATTTATTATCGGGGAGTGTATCATCATCACCAACCCGTCATTTAGGGAACTTGAGGGGATTTTCTTGAACAAGGTTCAGCATTTTCAAGTACCAAGAATCCTTGACGTCTTTGACCTTAATGAAATTTAACTCCAAATCTGAAAAGTGCATCAGGCACCAAATGATCTTTTCCACGTCTGTGGATAACTTTGTAGTCAAATTGCTGAAGCCTCAGGGTCCAACGACCTAGTCTACCTTGGGGTCTTTCAAGTTCTCAAGTCAGATCAAAGAATGACAGTCAGTGATGACATGAAATTTGGCAAATTCCAGGTAACAACGTAACTTTTCCACAGCCCACAAAACTGCTAAGCACTCTCGTTCAGTACTGGAGTAGTTGCGTTTCGCACGGTTCAAGGTTCTGGAGAGATAACAGATGACATACTCTCTATCGTTATGCTTTTGAGTGAGAACAGCACCTGAACCATATGCTGAAGCATCTGTCTGGACATAGAAAGGATGTTCAAAATTTGGACAAGCCAAAATAGGGGCTGAATTCAAGGCATCTTTGATCTTGCAAAATGACTCTTCACTCTCGTCATTCCAAGTAAATTTGATATTTTTCTGAAAAAGTTTTGTCAAGGAATCAGTCAAATCTGAAAACTTATCCACAAACCGACGATACTAGGAAATCATGCCTATGTCTCTACGAACCTCTTTTGCACTTTTGGCTCGCGGAATATTGACTATGGCTTCAATTTTCGATGGGTCAACTGCAATGCCAGATCTGTTGACCACATATCCAAGGAATTGAGTTCAGGACGGCAAAAATAACATTTGTCACGGTTCAAAGATAAGTTGGCCTCCTTCATACGCTGAAATACTGCCTCAAAAACTTCGCAATGCTTCTCCAGTGTCGAGGTAGTGATAATGTTGTCGTCAAGATATTTGAATACGTAAGGTTCCAATTCCGAACCAAAGAGACAGTCAACCAATCTTTGGAATGTGGCTGGCGCATTATGCAAATCAAAAGGAACACGTGCAAACTGAAAAAGACCTCTAGAAGAAACTGTGAAAGCTGTGTATTGTCGAGAAGATGGTTCCACCTCTATCTGCCAGTGTAGCGCTCTGGATGTCCAAGGTTGAAAGGTACTTTGCACCACCAAGTTTACGCAAAATATCTGAGATATACGGAATAGTGTACGCATCCTTCTCACTAACACCGTTCAGCTTCCTGAAATCGACACAGAAACGTCATGTGTCACTCTTCTTGGGTACCAACAAAACAGGAGAAGACCAGGCACTCGTCGATTTTTCCATAACACCAAGTTTAATCCTCTCATCCAGTTCTGAATTGATAACTTCCTGCTTGAAAGAAGATACAGGATAATAGCGTTGTTCTATAGGACCAGAATGATTAACCTTGATGCTGTTGAACCAGAGGAGTAAAACCCATCTGATCAGTCTTGATACCCTCAAAATAACTGTCAACAATCCTATTAAGTTTGTTTCATCCACATTCAGATCACTATCAGTTTGAATGGAATTCAAAACAGGGTCACAAAGTTCAGTATTAGAAAAATTCCATTCCCCTTCCGTAGATCCGGGACAATAACCATACAAATCCAAAAATCAGTTCCAAGAACTAACTTATGCCTTGAATTAGGAAGAATATAGATATCAATCATCTTAACAGCATCTCGCAGACGTACTGGAACAGGCGCAATACCTATGCATACACACTCTGAATTGTTGGCAACCCTTCAAGAAATCCTGTCACCACGATACACCTAGTTCCTTGATCTGACTCCATCCTTCAGAGTTCATGAAGACCTTATTAGCACCGCCATCAAGCAAACCATAAAGAGAAATACCGAAATTTTGAACTTTGACGTACGGACATTCACCATTATTGACCTGAGACAAAATATAATCCTAAACAAGTTTATTCTGAAATTTAACCGATGCAGAAAGACTATAAGACGCATCAACTCGGTCTATTGCTGTGTGGCCTGACCGTTTTCCGAATGAACATGCTGTCTGTCAGGAATTGGAAGGTATGTTTCGACTACACGAGGGACAAGTAGATTTTGTAAAACCTTGTCTACCACAACCAAAACATTGTAAATTATTCCTTTTTCTAGAACATCCCTTCGCAAAATGGCCTGACTCTTGGCAACGCCAACACCTAGACTGGGTAGTTTAAACTTCAGAAATGTTAACATGTCTACGATGTGTAGTAGAGTGTGCATGATAAGCCAAATCGGGTTCCAACGATAAACTGGACAATCCTCCTGCACAGCTCAATCACCTCGAGAGGAGATCTTATATCAGATAAGGCCAATCTTTCCTGATCGAAGGGTAAGATGTTTGTACGCAGAATTAGCATTCTCAAAGAATCAGATACTGAAGTTGGCATTCTGTCAAACAGACTTGTCATCACTGCAACGTATACTGCAATCGATCCACCATTGCCCTGGGTTCTGGAAAGAATCTGCTGCCAGAGTTTGTCCGCCAAAGGAATATATTCTTCTTTCTTTAACTGGACTGAACCGTCCCAATCGTGAACAAATCTTTTCACCTAACTATATAAACGAAGAGCATCTCCAGAGAACAACTCACGAGCAGTGCGAACACCTGGGCTTTATCGACATTTGTCCTTTGACAGTGCTCATCGACTTTTTCAAGAAAAGCATTGACACTTTCAGATGGGAGTCCAGAAAACTTGATATTCCATTTGTAAACAGGAACACTCTTTGAATGGTTCGAGGGTAGCTGGTGGCTAACGATGGGCTTTGGAATAGGAGATGATGCAATTGGCTCCACTTCTTTATCACAAAGAGGCTCATCAAAACGAAGATCTACCGGAACATTTTCAGGGCCTGTTACACGCTCAAATGTTTTAATTTTGCACGAACAATCATGGATACACTCCATAAGGGATTTGAGCATAACACCTCGCTTTTCAGAGACTTCCTCATCCGAACACTCTAGTCTGTTGTAAAGATGACATACCTTACATTCGAATTCTCCTCGTTGAGTGTTGGTTCGAGTAAAAGAAGAGATCAGGGATTTATTATCATTAAGCTCAGCTTCACTGATAGGTATTTCAACAGCAGAATCACCAAATGCAGTTAAAAGTTTCACGCAAGAGGAATCAAGTTCCACCGCAAGAGCACCACAGAGACTTTCCCGCAAAGTTTTTAATGTGTCAGAATCTAAAACAGCAATACCCCTAGCCTTCAGCTTCCAGATCAGTTCGTCCTTAACGAGTCTGTTTACGTCAAGTTATAAGGCATTTTGAAATAAATTCAAAAGAACAGGGTTCAGTGAAAGAAAGAGAGTAAATTAAAAAGTGAGTGATCACAGATAACGTTTGTTAAGGCAAGGTAAAATTGTACACGCAAGCAGTATAACGCTATTAAAAATAAATAAATAAATAAGTGACAATGACAAGATTATCATCAACCTGTAAAAAAATATGTATATACGCAATGTTATATCATTTATCTCACCAGATAGAGCGATGGGTTGAGTAGGTTTGGGCCCCTCTCAATTGAATGAAACACGTATGTGCGCAAAATTATGTATCGTACATAATGGGCTGGTGGGATAGTTGATGATAACCCACAGTACAGATTCACAAATATATTCAAAATATATGTCAGTAACGCAGGTACAAAGGTTTTCCACTATGTGAGAAAAGAAAGAGAACGAAAGTAGAGCTTTCTCACAAGGAGAACACCCATTATGAAGGAGTCTCCACACGTCAAATATCAATTACAACCCAACCACTTGAATCTGAAAACAATCTTCCCTTTATCAGTCCAAAACTTAATAGAACTCACAGTACCTAAACTGAAGTAATACTAAACAAAAAAATTATGTGTTGTCGACAACCCCCTCTTTAGACCTGTATCCGTTCGGAATGTCACTATAATATTAATAATAAGTACACAATTGATTGTTACATACAACTGCTTGGTTATCTCACAATAACCCGATGGGCGGCTAGCTCCGGTTTGCCTTGTCCAGTGATAATTAAAACTTTAAATACCTTAATTCATTACCTTTTTCTTTGCCACAAGGTCATGGCTGAACTCCAGGTAAAGCCTTTGCCTCGCCACCGTTGGGTGATTAAACCTCAATCAGGAACAACCAGGGACGTTTAGGTAATTTGATGCAAAGCAACGACCTTGAAGGTTAACCGCAATCTTGGCAAATACCGCCAGCAATATGCATAAGCATAAAAAACCCTAATAAATAAAACCATTGTTTGAAATTAAGCAATCAAACCTTGAAGGTCCTACCTTTCAAATGAAAGGGTTGCGAATTCTCTCAATCATCAGCAACGTTATCCATCAATCCGGTTAATCCCACCATGCGGTTTTGTGATACTCCAAACTCCAAAACGGTCCTCTGCACTAGGAAAAACGGCCCAAGCCAGCAACAGTGTATCACTCCACAACTTTTCAAACGACAATCTCAATTACGGAAGGGTTAAACTACCCTTAACAGGTTTGAAAAAGTTAAATCAAATGAAGGCATATTTCTCTAATGTCTTCGCGAGAACGGAATCTTTGTAGTAGCAAATTACATCTTTCCAATCGTTTTTCTCTTACATTGGCCGTAAGTCTTTGCTCTCCTCCTCTTCAGCGTTTATGTTCAATAAATCCATATCGGTTTCCCTTAGATGTCTTAAGAACTTTTCTAACGTTCCAATATGCCAATTTTTCTCAGGAAATTCATTTACAATTTTCCTTGCACCATAATTATATTTTTCATGGAAATATTTAATTAATATTTTGTCCTCTGCTTAAAAGTGGCATTATTTAGCTGTAAATGTCAAATAAATTCAATGGCAACCTGAGCAGTCATGGCCTACTAAGTAAATTTGACATAAAAGAAGTGGTAAACAATAATGGTGGCCACATTCATAATATTTCACTCTAAGTTTTAAAATCACTAAACTGTTTTCATAAATGTATTATTTGTTAAATTATGTTATTTATTAGAAAATTTCCTACCAGTCAATTCTAACCAATCATAGGCTTGCATTTTAACATGTTGCTATGGCAACGACCTAATTTTATCGGAAATCACCCTACTCATAATCACGTGACTGAAAGATTAATAAGTGGAAATCTCCCTGGCTTTGCATCTGAATGTAGCTCCCATATGATTACAGTGTTGCCGTCCCCACTCTCCCTAACAATCCCACACTGTGGTTGGTGCATGGGAGCTACATCCAGCCGCTACTATTAAATCTTCTCAAATAGTTTTGGCATGAAATTTTCTTGCCGAATCTCCCGCGAGCTCGAATTAAAAATCCGGAAATTTGTCCTCGTTGCGAATTTTCTTCGTTGCGAATTTTTCAAGAAAATTCGCAACTCGACAAAATTTCCGGAAATAATTATAAGTGAAAATTGGTATTTCGCGAATTTGGTAAATTTCTTTTTCACTGAAGTGTTCTTTATAGTTTATCTACCGAAAAAGCATATTAGTACAAATTTAGCTAAGACCGTTTTCATTTGCAGTCCGACCCTCTACATTATTTTTGCTTTCAAACTTACAGTCACGTTGAGGACATGTTAGGTTATCAGCCCTGCAAAAAAAGAATTGAATCGCCCAAAAAACAAAAAAAATATTTTCAATTAAAAAATGTACTCCTTCATTTTAGCCCACAGTGTAGACATCAGATTTCAGTTAAATATCATAAATAGAGGAGCTCATCAGTCTGTATGACATAACTGTACAAAATTTCGAGCTCCGATATCTTCGAATAAGAAAAATACAGGGGTGTATTCATCTTATCTGCGACACACTGCATAGTATATTACGTTTATGATATTTTTAAGTCGACATCGTCAGACCAGAACGTTCAATAATTTCAATAATTCCCTAAATAATAATAACAATGAACGGTTTTTATTTCAATGAACAGACAATTTTCGGCAGGTACTTATTTTCCCAGTCAGCAAACATGGATAGAATGGTTCGATGAGAAATTCTAGGCAAAATTCATTGATATTTAGAGGAGGGTTTTCCGATGGATTGAGGTGTGGAATGTCTCAGAACATACGAGTACACTTTCCAGTAATAAAAATAGTTCTATTAGTAAGAGGTATACTGAAGTTGAAAAAACATTATCAGGCTAGTCTGTGAGAATGGATTATATGTCTGGCAAGTGAAAAAGTGAAAAGTTTTATTCAAAAAATGTTCACATATTTTCCCAGTCATAATTTTTTCTCAGATGGTTGGGTATAATATAATAACAAATTAAAATACTGGCTAATGTGGAACACCCCTAAAGCTCTGTCAGGCTGGTGTTGATGATCTGGTGCGACGAATTCGGCACATTCAATTATACAGGTTTTTCTTTTTTTTGAGAGAATTCAAGAATTGATTACAAAAATGTACCTAGATACACTTTATAGCGTACAGAGTTATTATCATCTGTACAGGGTGGTCCATAACATATTAATCAGTTGTGACTTTTTGTTGTTGAACAATTTGAAAATTGTTTACATTTTGACATGAAGCCTTAGAAATAGTTTTAGATATTATGGAGTTTGTTTATTACAAGTCTATGTCAGTTTGTGAACTATTTGATTTTTGCTAAATGTTTCGACGTCATTTTCTTACAAACCGTTGAAAATAGGTTCAAACACTGGGGAGTAAAAAATTCAGGTCGTTTGAAAAATTGAGAAATAAAACACAAAAAAAAACAATTTCGAAATAATTGGTCTAGTAGGCGTTGAATCCATTGTCTTGCTGTATCAAGTAAGCTAAATTAAACACTTAATAATGAATCAAAAGCCTTGTCTTCTTTTTTAGGTCTATTGAGAAAAAAACAATAATATCACATTTTGAACGAAGTGCTATTTGGAACTAGAAAAATAGTTGAAAATCATCCATTTTCTCAAAGAGGGCCTCTTATAAATTGAATAAGTAGAAATAACCAATGTCTTTAGGCCTCAAATTTTGAAATTTTTGAAAATTTGAGGCCTAAAGACATTGGTTTTTCTACTTATTCAACTAGAAAAATGTTTATAGGTATGTGTTCTCTCACCTCTGGCATTGATGACTGGTTGAAGTCGACAAGGCATACTCTGGATCAAGTCAAGGATCACATTCTGGTCAATGTTATGTCACTCTTGCAATAAGAACAGGGCCAATTTGACTAAAAATAACACAATATTACCAATAACATTACTCGGGAAACAAAAGATTCACAGGCTATCAAGGTCATCATTTTGAAATTTTGATTTAATTTTTCTTTCCAATTTCCCAAGTAGTGACTCAAAGTTTTTGCTCGCCAATGTAATTTGCTTTATAAAATTAACTTTGAATTTTGAGTAGAATCGAGATATCCAATAATATACAGGGCATTCCATTCAAAGCCACACTGCTGTTTTTATAAACTTCACGTTGTACTTCAGTAAATGTAAAATATTTATGGCTGGGAACATAAGTGGACTTGTAGCAGAAAGTTTTTTTCACCAAGACAACAGATTTATTAATATAAACCGACTGTGAAAATGAGGTAAAAAAATTCACCGCCTCATAGAACATGAGGTTACAATTCACAATAAGTCCAAATTACATCCTATAAGTTGGCAAAGTCTAAGCAAGGGCGTCTCGACTCAACCCTCTCATAGAAGTTTGTTGCATATTTCACTGTATCATAGGGAGCATTGAAACGACACCTTTAAAAAACAACGGTCTTTGTAAACTAGTAGTTAACTGGTATACATCTGCCTGGATCGAACAGAATGTCCATGAAAATGTATTCTTTTTTTTCTGGTATCTATTTCCTAAGGGAAAGTTGAGTGTTAGGTAAGGTATAAATAGACCATATCATATACATCAAACATCATAGGTTAATCTAGATATAAAATCTTGAACTTGGCAAAAATGGCCAATTTTTGAAGAAATCATGAAAAATGGGGGATTTTTGCAAAGTTCAAGATTATATATCTATATCCTACCATTAGTAGGGGGCGCCATCTACGGCACATTGAGCTTATCTAAATTATCAAAACTTTTTTCCAGTTTGGTGCATCGATGTGAATACTGAAAAAAACCGACTGACTAATCTTTTTTGCGTCTTACTTTGTTGAAGTCTTTCGCGGTAACCGTTTTCGAGATCGCCTTGATTGAATTTTCAATGCAACGGAAGTAATTGGAAAAAATCGGATGAATCATCGGTATTCCCGTAAGAATAAATTAATGTCAGGACCAAAAAATTGATTTTTATCATGCCCAATTTTCAGAATACTGGGCATGAAAGACACAAAAATAAAATAATTCTGAAATTCTCAAAAAAAATGTTTCCAAACTGATGAGCAAATTACTTTCTTCTTGAAGACTTGAAGGCATCATAATCTCAGCCCCAAAAATATCTTCATACATTTATTAATCATTGATATTTGTCAAACGTGTAATTCCTTTTTTGCAGTTCTACAAACAAAAATCTACATCCACACAAATGCAGCAGTTTTCGTATCATTATCATTTCAATTTGTGCAAGATTAGCGGGTTAGGAACGATCAAAGTAAGCTTCACTTTTTCATCAATGCCGACGTTTCGAACCTTTATTTGGTTCTTTACAATAGGGGGGTACAATAGGCATCACTTTGTAAATTGTTTTCGTGGAAATTAATAGTGTTTGGTCATTGTTCAGTGTGAAGGAGTTGTTTCAGTGTTATCATGTGACAAAGAACTT
Source organism: Orchestes rusci (assembly GCA_958502075.1). Classification (NCBI taxonomy): domain Eukaryota; kingdom Metazoa; phylum Arthropoda; class Insecta; order Coleoptera; family Curculionidae; genus Orchestes; species Orchestes rusci. The sequence goes on from OY293303.1 coordinate 79,136,591, forward strand.
CATTGCACATAAATAGGTGGGTGTAGATTAAGAATGGTTGATGTATTTTTTGATCGTCCAAAGAGTTTGTTTCGCGTTTCTTATACATATGTGTCTTTTTCAGCCTTGAAAAAGAACCAAATGAAGGTTTACTTTCATCGTTCCTAACCCGCTAATCTTGCACAAATTTACATCTTCGAGACGCTAATATTATCAGTCATTATCATTTCATAGAGGTGCTAGAGATTATTTGACAAAAAAATTTGTAGAAAAGTGGATCGGTCGAGGGGGACCACATCTATGCTCCGATCGTTGGATCCAATAGACTTTTTTAGTGGAGTCATATGAAAAACTTGGTTTACAACGGAACAGTTACTAAGACTGACAAAGTTGGTCCGAATACAAGCTTCTGCCGAAATAATGCTACTACTGCTTTAGTTAATGATAAAATAAGGTTGAAAATGAGAAAACGTTATGCTAGCAAGTTAATGGCCGAAATTTTGAACAATTGGGTTAAAGTTTTTTTTCTTAATAATTTCATTTAATAATGAAATTTTGAGAAACTGGCTTTTGTTTATTTCTTCAAGATTAGAAAGCACACGTAAAAATGTAGAACAACGCATACACTGAAAAGGTCAAATAATACACTAACTGCTAAATTTTTGAGAATCCTTATTTTTCAAAAGAACTGCAAGAAAGTGATGGGACGTATTATGTTGATGTTATCCGATAGATATTAGAATGTCCCCATCACATTTTGTGTTTGAGAAATAAGTTGGTGCGCTACTAAGAAGAATGGCATACCATGACACCGCCGAATTCTTAGCCGATGACCCTCTATCTTTTCTTTTTCTTTCTTTTTTTTTCTCTATTCGTTTATATATCTACTTGTCATTTTATCATTTCTGCTTTGACTATTTTATGTTCTGATGTTTTTAATCTAATTTTGTAAGTTTGAAATTTTTTTTTTATGTTCAACTTTGTATTTTACCTGCACGGCTTTGTTATGAATACGTGGTATTTCCAACAATAAAGCATTTTTGATTTGATTTGATTTGCTAGTTAATAAGAGTAAAATGATTTTTGGTGCTAAAACTATGACGCCTCCAATGAGAAAGTAATTTGCTTATTAGTTTGGAGACAATCTCCATGAGCACTTCCGGATTATGTACTTTTAAACTTTCGTACCCAATATTTTGAAAATTGTTCTATTAAAGATTCATTTTTTGATCCTGACATTGATTATTCTTACGTGAATATCAATTATTCTGCATTAATTTGTTTTAACTTCATTCCGTTGCATTAGGAATTTCAATGAAGGCTCTCTCGAAAACGGTTACCTCTAGAGACTTAAACAAGGTACATCTTTTTCACGTGAAAAAGGTTGGTGAATCGAATATGATCATCGATGCATCAAACTGAAAAAAAGTCTCGATGATTACGATAAGCTCGATGTGCCGTAGGTGGCGTCCCGTATTAGTAGCATCAAAAGCGCGACTAAGTTTGGCTTTCTCGCCATGAAGAACCCCCCTTTGCGTAATCTTGTATCGCTGTGTCGTCTTGATGAGAAAAAATTGACATGAATCAAACTGAAAAATAAAGTTTTGAAACCCTGTATCTTGAAAACTAAGCACTTTTATGAAACTCAAGTTTCATAAAAATGCGACGTCTATCACCTCTCAACCGTTAACCTGATAAAGGTGATTTAATTTCTTTCATAGTAATTTTATGTTTACAGGGTGGACCAAAAATAAGTTACTATAATCAACTTAATTTTTTTAAATGGATGGATGAAGTACTAGGCTTCTCCAGGTTCTTAAATTTGAACAATTCGCAAACTTCAGCTTGTTTCAGAGTTTTGTTTCCACATGTTACCATCATCAGAATTTCTATTCGTTGCTTTTCAGTTGAACGAGCCATTTCTTCAAACTCTTCAATGGGGTCGTTGCACTATATCAAAATCAAAGCTGATTTTGTGTAGAATATATAACTGTGGGTTTCTTAATAAAATGGGTTACATGAATTGGCCAAAATAATGCACAACATTTAAACTAGGCCTCTTTGAAATAAATAAGTCCATCAACCTGGGCCCATCGTCGCATTGACGTCACAGATCAATATCCTTTATCCGCTTGACACTGAAATGCACGCGCGCTGCTTGATACAAATGCGGCGTTGCGAGATGTACTATTGATGGTATTTTAACAAGAATTACTAGCTCAATATGATGAACGAAAGATAATCCATACATTTAGGTTAACTTTAAAATGGATGGTAAATAATGTGATTTAATACAAAAATTAACCAGGAAATTATACGACACCACCCAGACTGGGTTTTTATGATACCTTTGACCGTATCATAAAACCCTCAAGATATTTATTTTTCTCAGACCCAAATTAATGCAGACGCATAGAATAGTTATTTATCAGACGTAGGGATAAACTCAAAGACACAATTCTTTGAATTTATCCCTACGTCTGATAAATAACTACCAGGAGCGTTGCATACTAAACAAAAACTGCAAATATTGGTACCTGCAAATTAAAGATGGTAGGCAATATTATTTATTGGCCCATTCTTTTTTGACGATATTGAATCGTATATAAGCAAAGTTGATCCAAACCACGAACGTGAATTCGAAATTGAGAAATCCCTAGAATAAAACACGCTTTACACTCGACCCCAAGCAAAAAGCATCTCGGCAACGTTGCGTTCTCTACAGTTATCGACCTACGGGAAGAGCTGCGCCGGATCCAAGAAGCGACGCCATATTTTGCCGTACACGCGTCATCATTTAAAAGGCTTAAAAGGACTGTTGACAAACTTCGACGCTAGTTTATGCCCTTAAAAATCGATAAAAAAAAAAAAATACGGGTCTAATATTTTTGATTATATTTTCAGAATATGCAATAAAAAAAGTACGTGCAACGACCCCATTGCACCCGACCCATTATTATACCCATGTGAACAGTGACAAATCAGCAATCAAAAATACCAAAATGAAAAAAAATGACACTTGAATGCATTGTTCAGAAACACAGACTTAGTTATTTGATCAATCGTGAATTTCTCGATAACTGTTGGGGTTAGGTTAAGGACGTGGTGTTACGGTTTATTTTGGAATTTTTATTTGAACGATTATTTTAATGATAACCCACTAAAAATCATGCTCCTTCGTCATCTCAGGCAGAAAAGAAATCAAAATCCAAAATTCTTATAACATTTATATTGATGCAATAGCATAAATAACTAAGATATCCAAGATTTTTCTGGAATCTTTTTGAGCATTGTAACTGAAATAAGGTACTTGGAAAATGTGTTTGAGTAACATGTGAACCTACCTTGTATTGTACTTATAGAATATTCTGGCCCGCTCTGTACATATTTGTTTTGGGAACACCCTGATAAAAAGTTTATTTCTTAACCGATTTGGTTCGTTTTTTTTTTGGATTGTAGAGCTCGAAAAATTGTATATTCTTGGCAAAAATTGACCTTCGCCATTTTGACTTCAAGGCCTACTATGTTAGTTTTTAAGAGGAAAATTTCAGGAAACTATATTAGCGATTTTTTTAGAAAAAATCTGTGTGCGCCACTGGATTCAGCATCCTTTAAAACGGGTCTATACAAATTTTCAACCGAAAATATCAAGTTGAAAAAAATTGAAAATTCGCACTTTAACAATCTTTGATTCTATCAAAAGAAATGATAAATGCATTGAAGTTGATGGTGGTTTGGTAGAAGTTACAAATTTTTAGTTTTATGTCATTTTTATTTGTTTTGATAGAATCAAAGATTGTTAAAGTGCGAATTTTTAATTTTTTGCAACTTGATATTTTCGGTTGAAAATTTGTATAGACCCGTTTTAAAGGATGCTGAATCCAGTGGCGCACACAGATTTTTTCTTAAAAAATCGCTAATATGGTTTCCTGAAATTTTGCTCTTAAAAACTAACATAGTAGGCCTTGAAGTCAAAATGGCGACGGTCACTTTTTGCTAAGAATATACAATTTTTCGAGGTCTACAATCCAAAAAAAAAACGAACCAAATCGGTTAAGAAATAAACTTTTTATCAGGGTGTTCCCAAAACAAATGGGTCACACTGTATATTTTCCTAATTTTAATCATAGTTGAGTAGATAAGTATAAGCGCAAAATCATTATAACGAGCCTCACTCGTTCGCATCTGGAAGAAGGAAAATTATTGAAACTTCGTTTTGGACAATCTCAATGTTTAAAGTTCTTTTGTGGTACCTTGCGTAGATTTGTCAAAGTCAGCCGATTAGCAATGTTGCTAACAGTTGGAAGTTAACTCGCATTTCTCTTGACAGTCAAAACCAATTATTGTTGGTAACTCTTCACCCCAGTCCTTTAACGTCGACAATTTTGACCTGTGTTGCAAGTTTCTTCTTCTGTCGAGTTTAGTGGAATAGTTTCATGCCGAATTCGTATTTATATCTGGTGGGATTTGTTCACAAAAGATTTTTGGCAAATAGTCTGTTGGTGAGTCTCCTTTTTTTATAGCCTCGTGGTAGCAATATAACCTTGTAAAAATTTTTCAGGACTACTCAAGTTGCATAAGTAATTCAAAAGGGCCTTCCTCAATCTACGGTGAGTTTAACTAAAACAAACTACGTAATTTCCCAACATACCTTTTGAGAGAGTCGCCTTATTCGAGTTTCCATTTTTGGCCCGATACCGAAAGCCCGAAGACGTATGTTCCAAAACACAAACTTTTTTTCCAAATGTATATGTAAACACGTTACGGTTCACCCTGTGTATCCTGTTTGGAGTGTTACTGCGGTTGAGCTTACTGGTGATTGATCTCTTGATAAGCACGAAACTACCCCTACCGAGTTTCACACCACGTCCACACATCATGCTTCCGCAAGAAACGTTCTATAGTTATTATAACTAACGTATAACGTGATCAAAACTCACTATGTTTAAATTCGAGACCAACATTTAAAAATATATGCGTGCGAGGCGGCGTTCACCATTCCCTTTTATCGATTTACTTAGTTTAGGTTAGTTTAAGTCTATTTTTTTGGTTTAATAGACATGGGTTGTTTTGGGTTTTTGAGTATTTATTTGATTTAGTTTCCTGTTTTGGAGTAAAACAATGGCTTGCTCTCCTATGGCCTTTGAAGCAGGTGACGCCTGTTAAAAGAAATTATTGAAGATTGACCCCCCTACTCTCCAGAGTTTAGTGAACAACTGGGTTATTTTGGCCGCAAGTTAAATTGCCACTCTTGTCTCAACCCTTGTCAGAGCTTCACTTAAAAAATATTGTTTAACCCCTTTTTTTCTCGTACCCCTTTTCAATCAATCCATTTTTTTTAATTGTGATAATGGTACATAAAAAATACTTAATTTGATGTAGAATTCGATAATAAAATAGAAAATGGGGGTCTACATTTGGAAAAAATCAAGTTGATGGGCGTGACTTATTTCTGGTCCACCCTTTAAAAATGAAATAACCATAAAAAACCACAGTCAAAAATAAAAATTGACGAGTCAGAGTGTTCTCCCACAACAAACCCCTGAATTTTGAATGAATTTGTTCCAACTTACGCGTCATCACAGTATGTATATTTTCATTAGTTTCGTATATTTATCAAAATCAAAAATCAAAATAAGCTTTATCGTGTAAAGTATTCATTCACAAAGCAAAACTCAACAACAATAATTATTATCGAATACGCCATAATTTTACAAAAAAAATTGAATGAATATAATATCACACAGCACAAACGAGTAAGCGCAGACAAGAATATCGATAGCCGGTTAGAAAAATAATCGGAACTAGTTCCAAAAATGAAGAACAATACATATAAAAATGGGTAGAATATTCAAGATCGGAATATTAACACTGCGCATAGACACAAGTATCAAAGATATCTTCGAAGTATTCGGAGATATTATAATAAGCTTCATCTCTCAAAATGATGTGAACTCTCTTCTTGAATATGTGGAGTGCTCCAGAGGATCTGATATTAGCAGGAACGTGATCAAACATTTTAATGCTTTCGTACATGACTGAAGTTTTGGTAAGAGTGGTCTTTGGAATAGGCAGCGGCAGATTTGTTTGTCTGGTGTTGTAAGCGTTGGTATGACGGTAACTCGTTTGATTTTTCTTGTAAATTAGGCAAACGGTTTCCAGGATAAATATACATGGTAAAGTGAGTATGCCATGTTTCAGGAATAATGGCCTACATGACTCCCTTGACCTCACTGCATAGATGTATCTTATAGCTCGTTGTTGAAGTATGAAAACAGATGAGAAGTCTGATCTGTTGCAAAATCCCCAAAAGGCTATTCCATATCCAAGGTGGCTCTCCACAAGTGCATAGTAGACCGTTTTGGCGGCGGGTTCTCCTAGTTCACCAGCAACAATTCGAACAGCAAAGCATCCCCTTGCATTTTTTTTACCAAGGACCTGAATATGATCCTTGAATTTGAGCCTTTCATCAATTACAAGACCAAGGTATTTGATGCTCTGTTTTTGTTCCACGCAAAAATCTGAAAGGTCCATAGATTTACAATCCAATTTACTATGTCAATGTCACGTTTTTCGTTACCTTATGTATTTCAATCATTTTCCTGTTTGTAATGAATAAATGAACAAGAACATTTTCCAATTCTTCACCATACTGATTAATACAGTTTAGGATTTGGACTGTTAAACTGTACGTTTCAATAATGTGGAGTCTGTACCCTCACTTGCGAACTGAGATAAACCAAGCAATTTTCCATTCCGATGTTCCCATGTAGGAACATCGTTTATATCAGGTTTCAATGTGGTTTTTTATGATGTGTCTACATACGCGGATAAAAAATTGAATCACTGGTAGGATTTTTCATCAGTATTGTATTCAATTTTAGAATTGGTGTTCTGTTACCATTTATAGTGCTTGAGAGCAACAATACAGGTGCAATACATGTCACAAAAAGTAATTATGGTGTTTCAAGCTTCATCCCTTTCCGCACGAGATATACAGTGTGACCCATTTGGATTGGAAACTTCCTGTAAAATTGTAGGTTATTAACCGATTTCAACCATTTTTTTTTTAAATGTCAAGTTATGAAAGGTCAACTACGGGACAAATTCTAAATTGTTGATTTCAATTTTCAATGCATATTACAATACTTTTTCGTGATAGAAATTTTATCAGCGATTTTTCTAATAAACAAATCACTATGCCACTGGATTCAGAGTGCCTCCAAATGGCTGTGACCAAAATTTTATAAAAATATATTCATTATTAACAAAGATACGACAGCTTGAAATTCATACATTCTCTAAGCTAACGGTCACAAAAGAACACCTTGCATCAACAGTTGCCATGAAAATTGAGTTTGTTTTATTACCTGTAACAATAAACCACAAATTAAATAATAAGATGTTTAAAATAGCATGATATTTAATGAAAGTTACGGAATTGCATTTGCATTACGATCAAGAACTAGTTAATTCTTTTTTTTTATGATAAAATTTTGGTTTGATAGGTTTAATATTGTTTGGATTAGTTAATCTAATAATAATAATAATAGCTGCATTATTCATGTGTCTTTTTGCACACAAAAGCATTTTGGATACTTCACCAGTTTCACAAAAAGTTTGTTATGATGATCTGCGGGTCTTTCATTAAATCCTTACAAACTTCTTTGACACTTCTATCGTTACTACGCTCAATCAGCCATGATACAAGAGAATCAAACAAACTGTAATTAAGTATTGTTGCCGATAAATAGGTAATTTTACATTGAAACTAAGTAGTGGAAACAAGAAACTTCATCTCCAAGGTAACTATTGATGCAGGGTGTTCTTTTGTGACCGTTGGCTTTGTATTCATTCATGTAATTAAAGAAAAAACGCGAATGAAACTTTGTTATTCTCTTTCACAAAAAAGTAACGTAATATGCCCCAAAAATGAAATAAACTTTTCAAAAGTTGTCCCGTAGTTGACCCTTCATATCTTGACATTTAATTAAAATATGGTTGAAATCGGTTAATAACCGGAAATTTTACAGGGGTGTCTCCAATCTAAATGGGTCACACTTAGGGTTGCCACCTTCTCAATAGCTCAGAAAGGGACATAATGAAAATGGCGCAGAAGGCGCCGCAGGCGAAAAATGTTGTGGTTGTATTTCCCCTCCTTTATAATTAATTTTCCCTCATTTCTGGTAGGGGAAGTTCCGTTCTATATTATCCTCCAGCGACTTCTCGGATACCGGACATCCACATCTTCTTGCAACAAACAAGTTTGTAAAAAGCACGTTGCCTCGTAAATTTCTGACCAATGAAACGCGGGAAGAGACTTCACGCGGTGTGCCAATTTAAATGAAAATTCTTAACAGCAATTGTTTTGTTGTCGTGTGAAAACAACTTTTGTCTATTGGCGAAAAATACATTTTACACTACTTTCAGTTGATAAAGCTTGTAAAGCGAAAACAGCATGAAATAACGAGACTTTCTGCAAACTAGTGCAAACAGCAAACAAACACACGAGCGTTATGTTTTTTTCGAATTTCGACAGCAGACAACATTGACACTTCACTTCACTTGACAGTCTTGACTTGACACTGCTTTACTAGTCTTGAGGATACCCTGTCGAGACATTAAAGCATTTTTGATTCAGACAACTCAACATTCGGTCGACCGGTCAATGGTCGCTCGACGTTCGATCATTCCTACCAGTGAATTGCTCGGTTCTGGCTTTTGGCCGGCAAAGCCCGCAAAAAGGACATTTTTAGCTAAAAATAAGAAAGGACATTCGCCCTCAGAAAAGGACTGTCCTTCCCAGAAAAGGACGGGTGGCAACCCTAGTCACACTGTACAATACTGAAGTCAAATATATCTATATTATCTATAAAATGATATTTTATGTTTCTCGACTATGGTTTTGACTTTTCTGCATGGAAAATATATCATCAAGAAATTAAAAAAAAATCCTGTGCATTTTGGCGTATTCACGACCTAAAAATTGAGGAGTCATTTCGTTACATGCTTGTCGAATACCTATAATCAGATTATTCCACTTCTGTGGCGTATTTTTATGCACACTATTTTTAAAAAAATCTCTTATGAAGAGTTATATCAGTTGATCGTGGTGACCAGTTGTTTCTGATCCATCCGTTGTTTTAAGACATGTTTGAATAATCACACATTCGAGAAATCCAGGTCGATATTTAAAAAATTCAAGTTGATGGTGGTTGCCCCAATACGAAACAAAACTTCGATCTTTCGATTTCATTTGGATTCATGTTTGGGCTAGTTTGTCATTTTGAAGTATGATGAAATAAAAGCCGTACTCTATTCTCACAAATAAAATTGTACAGGGTGTCTATTTAAGAATGGCAAGGTGCCAGATCTCAGAAACTAGGCATCCGAGAGACTTGCGGAAAAAAAATTACTGGGTAATATGGAATAGAGCAAATGCTGGAAATATATCAGAACTTCCCAAGATCGCCGCAAGATGGCGTAACGGTGCTATCAAAACACAAAATTGCTGTTTTTTCGTGATTTTTAAATACAAACAAATACAAATGAGTACCGCTATGGATTCCTTGAAAGATTTCCTTCAAATTTGTTTTTTTGATTTTTTTTCCTAACATGTCAAATAAGACAGGTATCAGCTGTCGAACCTTACAACGCAAGAATGCTCATAACTTTGAAACAACCCAACCGATTGACGCGATCTTGGTCTCATATGAAAGAGCATGATCTGCACTTCAAAAAACTTTTTTGGTTTTGAATTTTTGACCTTCGCCGTCGCCGCTAGATTGCGTTAACTGAAATGGTAGCATGTTTTTGAAATTTTTCCAAAAAAATCAGATGTAATGGTATATTTATTTTTATATATTTTAAAAGGGGATACATTTTCCTATAAAAAAAATTGAAAAAAAAAAAAATAAAAAAAAAAAACAAAAAAAAACATTAATTTTTTTGTTTTTTTCATAGGAAAATGTATCCCCTTTTAAGTATATGAAACTAAATATACCATTACTTTTGGTTTTTCTGGAAAAAACTCAAAAACATGCTACCATTTCAGTTTCAAAAAGTTTTTTGAAGTGCAGATCATGCTCTTTCATATGAGACCAAGATCGCGTCATTCGGTTGGGTTGTTTCAAAGTTATGAGCATTCTTGCGTTGTAAGGTTTGACAGCTGATACCTGTCTTATTTGACATGTTAGGAAAAAAAATCAAAAAACAAATTTGAAGGAAATCTCTCATGGAATCCATAGCGGTACTCATTTGTATTTGTTTGTATTTAAAAATCACGAAAAAACAGCGATTTTGTGTTTTGATAGCACCGTTACGCCATCTTGTGGCGATCTTGGGAACTTCTGATATATTTCCAGCATTTTCTCTATTCCATATTACCCAGTAATTTTTTTTCCGCAAGTCTCTCGGATGCCTAGTTTCTGGGATCTGGCACCTTGCCATTCTTAAATAGACACCCTGTACTATCTTTGTGCTTTAGTAAGAAATATTATGTTGTTGGTTTGACATATCTTTCGAAATAAAAGTTTCGTGTTATTGTTATTTTATATATTATCATTGTTATATGTATTACTCATTTTGAACTTCACTTGCTTTCTACAGAAAAAAACACATAGGCAGACTCCTCTCATCGATCAAGCTGGCATGTTTGAGCCCTACTTTCTTGGTAGACCAGGTAGAACCAACAATAAATGCAGATCCCATAAGCCAAAAGTTGATAATGGATGCTTTAAAGTGGCATCTGCTTCCTGAAAGAAGATTTCAAATGGCCTCCTCAAGGACAAAGCCACGGAAAGCAACAATAGGCCGTTTGATGATTGTAGGTGAGAATCAATCAATTTTTTTAGACGATAGGATACCAAACCTTTGAAACATCAGGTGGAATGGACAATAATAAAGGAGCCACCACTATTGAAAGCTATGACCCTAGATCTGATCGATGGACAATTGCTCATCATATGAGTGGAAGAAGATTGCAATTTGGAATAGCTTTGCTATATGATAAACTGCTTGTGGTTGGAGGTATGTTTTGTAGAATAGCTATTGATGCGTTGTTTATATGGTTCAAGTAGGGTCGATTAAGTTGCCCACCCCGCAATCCAAATGGGGTGCACCGTTGTGCACCGCCCATCAAAAGTTTTGCATCATCTCGTACGAGAAATAAGATACCCGAATGTATGGGGGGGGGCAACTTACCGTCCCAACTGGACTTATAGGGACTGAAACTTTACAGGGTGTTACTTAATGGTATGTCATAATTTTAAGGGGATTTTCCTGGATAAATTTTAAGTCGAAAACGTCATATAAACTTGGGTCTTAAAATGCTTGGTTTTTAAGATACAGGGTGTTAAAGATTTATCTTATTTTCAGTTTTTAATACATTTTCCAAAGACGGTTTGAGATATTGAGCCACAGGATATTATGGTATAGGAGCACACTTTTTTTTATTTATTTTTTTTTTGTATTTTATTTTATTTTTTTTAGACCCAAGTTTATATGACCTTTTCGATTAAAAATGTATCCAGGAACTCCCCCTTAAAATTATGACATACCATTAAGTACTTACTTAGCTAAACGCCCTGTGAAAAAACTGCCTATTGCAATGCATTCTATACGGAAAAAGTGACTCAAGAAAGTTTTTACCAGAATTAATCATATTTATAAATAAAAAAGTTATAGGATATAAAAAATCGACGAAATTCGAGAAACGCCCTCTAGTGGCCAAACGATAGGATATAGGAAGGTTTTGTTTGTGCCAGTGAGCTTCTCGTTAAATTTGAGCTCCGTATACCTTGGTTAATTTTCTTCTATATCTTCAAATAAGGGGTGTTCCCATAGGAACGCGTCCAGTTCGGATGGATTCACCACCACAATAACCATGTAGGTAACTCAGATTTTCTCAATAATTTCTATTATCAGATTGATGTTTAGAGTCATGCCAGTCAAGCACAAATTCAAAAGTTATCCCTGAAAAACCAAACGAACTTTTGTTACAATTATCGGTTTAAGCACTGTAAAACTTGCGAGAACTTGTGAATCTTGACTCTCTTCATCCATAAGTTTGACTCATTCTCTCTTAAAAAATAAAGCAACTAGCATCAACTTAATGATATCCTGTGACTACTTATGCTTGTAAATTTATTTGTATGATACATTGATGACATTTTGTACTTTGTTCTTTAAGAAACTAACCAAACACATGTTCTTAGAGAATTGGTACAAAGAATATAATAAAATCTGTATTCTGAGACACAGTTTGGAGGAGCAAGGTTTGCCTTTTGTACTTCTGTCATCGTACTCTTCCTATGGATTGTTATGTCTATAACAGGCAATAAAATGCCCAATTCCGTCGTTGGGGCCAATATATCCTATTACTCCTCATAATATGTATTTGTTATTATTAACGGAAATATTGTTCGGGACTTCATCCAACTTGGCCAATAGTTCTGTCTTTGCCGACATGTTGACTGGTTTAATAAATACATGGGTACAACCTATTTCTGTATTTTTCTAGATCGATCCTGAGATATACTTTCTATCAACTGTTTTTCTAAATTATTGACATTATCGGTATTGACCTCAAGAAAGCTGCAAAACCGTTCTTCTAAAAATGAGCAATGGGAACATCGCCGAGTACATAAAGCACTGTCAAAAGTTGAGATCCTTGGCAAAAGGGTCGCAATCTGTGTGGCCATATCAAGGTGTTGGATTCCTTCTGGATAATCTTCTTTTAAAAACGATTTGGATAACTGCACAGCCCGTAAGCGATATATTTTTTTTGTCATGCCTTGCCTGATAATACAGTTCACTATATTCGCAGACTCAGAATAATTTAAGTGACACACAACTAGTTGTTTGAATGAGTCACTATCGCAATGTGCACAAGCAATAGGCTGAATAAGTGAATCATTTCCGCAGGTATTCGAAAGTGTAAATGATAGGTTCCGAGAAATTGAAATAGGTCGTAAGTCATCCAAGTGTCTCACAGTTTGGGCACCATCCGTGAGTATCTAATCTTGGATGGCAAGATGGACAATTAGGTATGGTGGTTGCTGCTTCTAAGAAAATATGTATTGAAAATAAAGGATTTCTCTATAGTGGTGAAAAATTAGGAAAAATCCGTTATCATTTTATTCATTCTATTAAATTTTATTGCATTATCCATATGGATTGTACAGCACACATTACAAGTACGTGATAAGAAGTCGTTAAGCCGACCACAGACTGACGTACTTGCTCGACGAGCAAGCAAGTATCTCAAAATTTAGGACTTTTAGGACATACGTTCATATGAAGTTTTTTTCTTAAAATCAACCCAAGAGTCGTTCCCTGAATTTTTTCGCACCTATTTATTCAAACCCTGTATACTTTATGCCTATTATTATCCTCACCTTTTTCAACTACGGTATTGCTACATATCGTGTCTTTACATTCATATTTAATTCCACTTCTATTTTCTATAGTAATCTGAAAATATAATGATAAGTATATGGGCTTGTTGGCTAAAATGATTCACTTGAAGGTGAATATTTCGTCAATCATGAATTTCTTTGAATGTTCTTAGCTCTGTCAATACTCAGAACAGAAATTGAATTAAGTGAATATCTTACTTCATGTGATCCATCCGCAAGAGCAGCGCAATAAAGTTTTGAAGCACCATCGTTGGAAATGATGCAAATTTTGACAAATAAGAACTCTTCTAGGGACACTTACACCACGAAACATTCAATTCTTGATGTTGTTAATATTGCTCTCAACTATGGCTGACCTTCCAATTTCTGGCGATAAAGGGAAAACCTTATTTAGTACTTCAGTCCAGAGCGGTATTGTGTTGGCCTCTTTTATCAATTGGTCCAATAAACTGGGAAGATTCTGCTGATTGCCTCCATCCCCCATTTCAAATTCCACACTGAGACACTCACAACTAATGTTTTCGGCCCACGTTTTTAAGGAGTTTTGTACCTGTTACTTTTCTTTAGATGAAAATGAGTTCGTATCCGGTAACTCGCTACCGGAATGTATTTCTAAGGTTCCCGTAGCACACCTTCTCTGCAACCATTCCTTGTGTTTTTCGCAAGTTGTTGGAGCCCCACTTAGGTTACTGTTGCCCTTCTGTGTCGCTGTACGCAACTATAAAGACGGCTCTAAAGAGCTGCTCTAAATCACAAACGGATATTTGTTCACTCACCCGGAGGTAAAACTGTCTTGTAAGCCGGTGTTGATTTTTAAAGCATGGCCATGCAGTCACAAGCTTAATGAAATGTGCAACATCGGTTCTAATATAACATTTCTCTGTAAATTGTTCGTTGAGCAACAGAGTGGCGTAACAATGATTCAAATAGCTTTTTAGAGTCTTGAAGATTGTAAATGTCATTACAACTGCATAAATCAGAGCCAAGGACATATCCGTAACAACTTCGTTGGGAGTTGTTGCACCACTTTTGATCCAATGAGCTAACCACGAAATAGCCAAACCATTTTGTGCTACAGATAACATGTTTGAGGCTGAATTGATTTTCTCTTTTCAGGCCTTCATTTCTGATGGCACAGTCATACAAAAATATATGTTGGGACTTTTCTCCAGTTATTCGTTTGATTTTTTTAACACCACCTCCAGTCGCATCAATGCATAATTTTGACCACTTCTTATTTTTATAATAGTTGTTATACACATAGTTGAGTATTAGTCCAATAATAAACAAAAAATGGATCTAGACCGATGTTTTTGATAGATCCTTTCATGTTTGGATTCACTTTTAATTTGCAAAGAGATATCACTGGATCTATATCCTTTTGTTTATTCATTATATTTTAAAATTTGGCGAGATTCAGAACATTTAATTTGTGCGAATCGGAAGGCTCACTATCTCCGTACTCGATTTGCGAAGCTTTCATTCTACGATATTGAGATGGTGCAATATTTTTTTTACATAACTTCTCACTTAGTACTTTCCTTTCTTTTTCAGAAAGTGGCCTTTTTATGGTGCTCTTATGTATTCTTTTGAAGTCTCCTTTGCAAGAAAAGTGAATAGGAATTTTTCCATCCATGGATATTTCTCGGGACTATCTTTAATTTTTCCTGTTAATATAGAGAGGCATTGTTTGCAATAAGCCTCAATAGTTGCAAAACAGATGTTGCTATTGGGATAAATATTATTTCGTTTGAACATAAATACACAATTACTATCTTATTTTCGAATTTCTTGCTAAAGTTTTTCATGAAGTAAGTTTGCCCATGATCTTTGCTCAAAAACGTTATATGACTTGCTCATAGTTTTCGTGTATCTTCTTTTTATTTCGTATTTATCGCAACGTGAATAATTTTCGAATGAGCAAATAAGTTTTTATATTCATCGGATGTCAGCCATGAAACAAACGAAGAAATACTAGAGACGTCGAACCTTTCGGACATACTGTACTTTTTTTCTAAACTAATATTACTATCCAATTCATCGCCAAAAACTAAATGGATATCGTAGTAATTTTTTGACGCAGCTGTATAAAGTCCTAGTGCTGTAATTGAAAAACTACATTTTTCTGCCATTTCCTGCCATATAATATGCGATTTTCCTACAAACTTGCCGTTTGAAAGCACGTATTCTTTAAACAAATTCAAAATTTGTTCAATTTCTCCAGGTTTCCGCTTGGGTCTCACCATCTGAAAATAATCAAAAAATACATTATTGTTTTGTTCAAGCCATTGAATTTTAATAACTAATAAAATGCAAGAAGTATAGAACCGTAATTATTTACAAAAGGTCTCGAAAACAAAACCACATAGGATAGATTACTTCGCCACCAGTTAAATGAGAAAAAAAAAACCGAAACAAAGTTTTGCGTCTTTTAATAGTGAGGTTATTTATCTTTTTTTTTAGATACAAATTTCCGGACCTTATCTTTATCTTGAGATACAAGAAATCCTTTTGTAATTTAAAACCCTATTTTTATTTCTTCGGAGAATTAACTCTTCAAAATAAAATAGTAGCACATCATCTAAATCGGAAGAAACAAGTTCAAACGGACTTGTTGCAGATATGTGTGTCCCGGCCGCATAGTCATATGTTACAGGCAAGATATCCATTTTCTTCATATCTAACGGTTGCAATAGCAGTCATTTGGACTGTAACATATGATGCGCCCAGATGCAAAACCAGATATTTCCAATTTTCTAATTTTGGTGGCGAATAATTATCATGCTATGCTACACACAATATTTTGTTATCTTATTTTTAATCTCTGTATGGATGTTGGATGTTTTCTTTATGCCCGTTGCTAAAATGGATTCAAGTTAATTGATCGAAAGTGTTAGTTTCAATTCAAGATCAATAATTAGAAGATAAGTGCATCGTTACATATTATTATGTCAAAATTATAAGATAATGAAATTTCATTGCTAAAATTGTTAAAAAACTCTAAATGAAATTTTTGTAAAGCATTTTTCGAAGACGTTATTAGTATCAGTAGTGCAAATAATTCAACACCAAAATTCACATATGTCAGATTGTAACAAAACTTTTTAAAATTCTGTAACTTGACATTAAATTGACGATCTTAGACGGTTTTTCCAAAGTTTGATATCCTCTTTTAAATAGATCTCCAATAGTCCAAGCCTTGATATTGAATTGAACCAATAAGCTAAAAAGTAAATCGTTTGTGTTCACTTATATTCATTACTTACTACCTGGGAAGCCCTCGACTCCGCCTAACTGTCTGTAAGTTTATATAAAATAAGAAACTTCCGATTCAATGCTTTTTATAAAACAAAAGGTTTTATTACAAATAATGTTCTCAAACATTTACTCGATACAGTATTACTATTCTACTTACCGTTGCTCATTTACATTCATCACACAACGCAAATATTTATTCAATAATGAGAACGCGGCTTTATGTTTTATACGTACCAATAGAACATGCCTCAACGTCAAATGAAAAAATCACAGTAATTGTCGATAAATGAAAGAAAATTGTGAATGCTGTAATTTTTTATCATGAATTTGAGTATAAATGTTAATTTCTCAAAATCAGCTATGAGTTGACGAATTAAACAATGCCCTTGGACTATTCCCTGAACAAACTGATATGTCTACAGATTCTCATTCAACTTCTTTCTACAGTTCTTGAGTTATTAGAGGACAAACATACAGATTTCCATTTTTTTTATAGAGGATACATTTTCGTATAATGTGCATGATTATTACATTCGATCACATTATTAAATCTGATACTTCTTTGTATTATCTATTAGCTATTTTTTGTGGTATTATATTATGTGGTGTCTCATAACTTATCCCCCATAGAGCAGCAGGTGATTTGCCTCATAAATGTGGAGGCATATATTGGCCGTTTAAAAGATACAGGGTGTTGAAAGTACAACGTAAAAAGCGCCCTCTAGGAACTAAGTTTAAATCAATACCAAATTCGGATTTCTCACTTTCGAAAACGCTAGTATACCAATCTTGAATCTGTTATCTTTATCCCTTCAAAAATTACTGAAATTTTTCGAAAATAAAGTTTCACTTTCAACACCCCGTATCTTTTTAATGGCCATTATCTGCCACCACATTCATTGGACAAATCTTATTTTCATTTATATTATCACCTTTTGATCTATGACGTAAAAGTCATGGAACATAAAGTATAGCACCAGTTATACTTTATGTCCGCAATATACATAATACAGGTTTTATGTATACATATTGCATAAACTATAACTGGTGTTATACAAATGAACGGACAGGTTACAAAATAAACCAAAAACTTGTTTTTGCTTTTAGTTTTTGTTGGAATCATGTAGATCTACATCAATTTTTAATATTTGTTGCCAAAAATGTAAAGAAAACGTTATTTGGAATTAGATATGTATTTACCTTTTCAAAATCTGGAATATCAGATTATATCTAAATCAAATTAAGTAGAAGAAATCAATTTCGATATCAAGAGACTTTTAAAATACTTCCCGACTGAATGTTATGATTTTTTGTCAATAAACCTACTAAACATTTGTTTGAATAAAATTTTACAATTTAAGACAATCTAATAATTGATATCGGGGAGTATTTTTGATGGCCAAAATTATTTTTCTAATGATTAGATTGAATTTAGTGATACAGTGTGGCAAATGGATCTGTGCCAGTGGGGCATCGGTAAGGGAAACGAAATAGTATTGAAACATGGCTGGTTTCATTCAAGAAAAACCCAGTGGCGTGGTGTGTTGGCTGATGTTCAAGAATATTTTTGTTTTAAGAATAATGAGGGAGACGAATAATAGCAGCGATAACAATAATCAACAACAACAACGACAACAAGAACAACAACAAGAACAACAACAAGAACAACAACAAGAACATCAACAACAATAACTAGGTAACAATAATGTCAATAATCAACAACAACAATAACTTTTTCGCAACTATCCTCAAAGCTAAGAATTCGCAGATAAAAGCACCGCCACTGAATGTCTCAATCATAAAAAATTCAACCCAAGTCTCAATATTTGCTATTGTACCGGTTTTGTTATGTAACGCTTTTTGATTAGGTGATAGAATTTAATTAAGGGTTGGAAGGTGAAGCCTTCAAAGTCTCGAGCGCCACCCCCTGGATTTATGTGGTAGAGGGCCCACAGTGCCTTTCGGGTAGCCTTTAGACAGTGGAGAAAGTAATTCCAGGATTCATCTGCGATGGGGGTGTTAAATATCATCGCTATTAAAAAGGCAGTTTGGAATAGATGGTATTTTCCGCAAAGTTTGTTGGGTGATTTTCCTTACCAGGAAAATAAGCAAAGGCAGTTTGGATCAAAATATACAGATCTATTTTCCATAAACAGGTTGGGACAAACTCCCCTGAATGCAGAAAAATAAATCAACTAAAATTAATATTACAATCAAAATAATGAAAAGTGAAAGCAAGGGTGCGTAACGGTTTTAAACGGGAAAGCGAATTAACCCCAAAAGAAATGTTCAGAATATTACGATCGAGCAGTTTATGTCTGACGGAAAGGAAAATGGAAAGTTAAGTAGGATGCGTAGAAAATAATCACTAAAAGATGTTACATAGAAAATGAATGAAAATTACTACGGGCGCGAAAATGAAAGAAAAGCGTGACGTTGAATGAAATACAAGAAAATAGCTACGGCCACGAAAATGGAAAGAAAATGTGTGAGGTTTAAAATAGAGGCAATTAGAACGTGCATTGAATATGAAGGAAATAGACGACGTGTGACGAATTAGCGAAAATGGGAAGATGCGTGCGATTTTCGAGATTATAAGGAAATAGATAAGACGTGCATTACATTCAAAACCACGACAAGGTGCGTATATCGATGTTAACTCCAAAAGCACCCAAAAGCAAGCATTTCCAGATTTTCCCAAGCATTTAGTCATTTAATTTCACTGTCTGAGAAACGGTTAAAACCCTCCCTTAATTACCCCTGACGATAAAATGAAGAAAAGAGAAGAAAAAGCAAAAACCCCATTTGAATTGTCGTTAAAACCCACCCCTGTTAATTTTAGAATGAAATACTACAGATAAGACATACTTGGGAACATTGGAAGGTATAATAGGAAAAATCCTACCTTGGAAAACTGCACGTGGTCACAAAAAAAAACGGTGGCACGGTTTTGGTCTGCTAGAGTCGAAAAAATGGCACGTCTTCACGGTTCAGATCTCGAGCGCTAACTCCCCGTCGAATCGTGATTTATCACGCCGGAACCTCCGGTAGTACCGAAATTTAGTCAAATCGCGCAGCTCATATTTCCTGACTGAAGATCTAATTAATCCTCTATTCGGATAGAAAATTAACTAGCGCGGGCTTTGAATATTTTGAGTTTGAGAGACGGTGTGCGCGGTACTCAAAATATTTTAGAAAAGAACAGATCTGAACATTCGATGATTAATTAATTTCAGAGAATTGAAACACGGAAAAAATAAAGTAACTTCGTTACAGTTATGTACGCTGAAAATTGTCACGTTACTTACTAAGGCCAATTGCGAGTCCGTTCCATTCATCAAAAAAGTGTGATCACATTAGACAACCAATAAGAGTCCTTCAAGATACGCATTTCGACTATTTTCGAGTCGTGTTGCCGCTTCTCCGATGCCAATAATAATATTTGGAGAAGATTCTACTCATTCTAAGATCAGGTCTTGAAAAAACTAGTTATTAATTGAAAATAGATTGAAAAATGTACGTTAATATACTTTGAACGTTCCTTGTCAATACTTGTAATTATAAAAATCGATTTTAAATGAGCTTTGTTTCACGAAGCATCAGGTTTTGCTTTTTGGTAGTTAAATATGGCAATATCGATTTTTTTTAAACGAATTTTTTCCGTCGTTACAGATCCGTTTGCCACACTGTACTCAACTTATAATTGTTGATTCTATGTAACAGTCGTGACATCCAACAAAATGCTATCGTGCACGTTACATATGAAGCATCATTCGGCATAGCCGAATGGACATCCTGCCTGCTACATATGAATATACGTCCCGGCCGCATATAGGCAAAACCTACAACGGATTAGCAGTAGGCGCTTAAAGTCGGGCGCCCATTGGCTGTTGCTAATACGATGTAGCTTTTGCCCGCAAGGTCAAGGCAAAACGTACAACTGATTAGCAATTGGCGTTCTGTACAGACGTGTTTAATCGAGTCCATTATGCAAACGCACATTATAATATATTATTTTGCATTTGTAGGTTTTGCCCGTACGATTGAGGCAAAACGTACATCTGATTAGCAATGGGCACTCTGTACGGACGTTTCTAATCGAATTCATTCAACACACATACGTTATTTTGAATTTTCCCACATCTCGATATAGCTTTATTATTCCTGTTGAGCAAAAAAAAACAAACACCTTTTGAAAAGTAAGATTTGTATGTCTTTGTTGTCAATACAACCTAATAAACGTACTCAATTCATTTTTATTAGTTAGAGTATAAAAAAATTGTTTTTTATTCCTAGGTTTAATGGTTATTTTTATACAAAGGGCGTACAAAATCGACCACACAATATACAATAGTTATTTTTGCACCAAGGCTTGTGAGTGTTACTCTTTTGGCCAAGGATGCATTTTCCAAGCTGAGACAATGAGTAGGGTTGAAGTTTGCAAGAATTCGAGGATAAAAAAGTATATTATGCTACAAGTCAATGTGTATATGAGATTTTTTGTGCCACAGTACAGG
Organism: Orchestes rusci; assembly: GCA_958502075.1. Lineage (NCBI taxonomy): Eukaryota > Metazoa > Arthropoda > Insecta > Coleoptera > Curculionidae > Orchestes > Orchestes rusci. The sequence continues at coordinate 79,157,763 of OY293303.1, forward strand.
GTGTCCCATTTTGGATACTTTTGCGGGGTATCTCAGTTATTCTTATAGATAGAATGTTGCGGTTTTCGCGACAGTGTGCTACTTTTTCATGAAACTAAAGATGCCGGTAAAAAAATTCATAGTCCTTTTAGTTTTCAAGATACAGGCCTAAACTGAAAATGTTGCATTTTTAGGTACCCCTATGTATCTAAGCTATCAGATAAGTTATGGAAAATTTGAAAACTGTTTCTTACATAACTTTTCCCGTAGAACTCGATTCTGCCTTCGGAATCAGTATACAGGGTCAGGTCAAAAAGTTATCGGACCAATTTTTTTTTTAAGGAACACCCTGTATATTTATAGTGCATAAGATTTGTCTTTTTTTTCACCATTTCAAAAATATATAAGAGTATACACTTTTTCTCATAAACATCCAAATAAATGACAATTTTCTGAAATTAAATGCATAATTTAATAGTTGCTATGGCAACAAACAGAAAAAATGTCAAATTTTATTTGGCACATTGTTTTTGGATCGACTTTTTATAGGCAGCGTTGAAAATGATGAAAAATATGATATGCTGGTATGTTTAACACAGAGTAATGAAAATTTCGAAAAACTTTTGGAATTATTTTTCCAAAGGTACTATACTATACAATATTACTATATGAGTATTTGAATATAAGAAAATTAGTTGTTTATTATTGTTATTCATGGCCTACTATTAAATTATGCATTTAATTTCAGAAAATTGTCATTTATTTGGGTGTTTATGAGAAAAAGTGCATAGTGTTGTATATTTTTGAAAAAGTAAAAAAACGACAAATCTTATGGACTATTAATATACAGGGTGTTCCATTTAAGAAAATAGATTTGGGTCCGATAATTTTTTGACCTGACGCTGTATACTGATTCCGAAGGCAGAATCGAGTTCTACGGGAAATGTTTTATAAGGAACTGTGTTCACATTTTCCATAACTTATCTGATAGTTAAGAGAGGAGGGGTACCTTAAAACGCAACATTTTCAGTTTGGCCCTGTATCTTAAAAACTAAAAAGGCTATGATTTTTTTTAACGGCATCTTCAGTTTCACAAAAAAAAGCACTCTGTCGCGAAAACCGCAACCTTCTATCTATAAGAATAACGGAAATACCCCGCAAAAGTACCCAGAATGTATAATATTGAATGTACAGGGTCATTCAATATTATACAGTTTGACCTTAAATGTTGGAACAAACTAATTTAAAACTCAGGGGTTGGTTTTGTGGGAGAACGCTCAGACACATGCATTTTAATTTTTTACTGCGGTTTTTTTTTTATGATTATTTTTTTTGTACAGGGTGGGCTAAAACTTCATTTTTTCAAATGGATGTCCCAATTTTTTATTTTTTCATTTTTTTTTTAAATTTTTGAGTACTATATACAGGGTTGTCTAAAAATGAGTTCCGACCATCAACTTCATTTTTCAAATAGAAACCACCTTTTTTTATTTTATTATTGAATTATACATTAATTTTGTGTAAGTTTCATGTATCTTGTCCTTGACCTAATCCCAACAGTTATCAAGAAATTTATGATTGTTCAAAAACACAGCACATTTGATCAAGTCGGAACTTATTTTTCGTCCACCCGGTACACATGAAAATATCATCAAGAAAACCGCAGTCAAAAATAAAAATCGACATTACCGAGCGTCTTCCCACAGAACGAACCCCTGAATTTTAAATGAATTTGTTTCAACCTTTACGGTCGCTCGGTCGCACGGTATGAACAATTGTTTCAAAAACCCTTATGCTTTTCTATGATTATCTTGAATCTGAATTTTCAACCACCAATCAAAAAAACGTCTTCAATTATTCGTATCAAGGCAACTAAGCTTCAAAAGCACGGAACAGGTTTTTGATCGGTCCAAAAGCGATGCGTAAGTATCAAGCAGTTACTGCAGACTGCAGGTACAATAAAAACTTAATTTTATTTTGATCAAATGTGATTTTGCCAAATTTGTTCTTCGTTTTGGTCTCCCATTGTGCAGATTGAAAAGCGGGGAAGTATGGGCATAGAAGTTATACTAGAGACACATACAATCAGAATAATGATATCTGTTATACAAATCTCAGTACAACTCAATTAACAAAAAATAACAACCACAGATCTTCGCGCCAAATATAATCTCACTGATTAACGTTAAGTTGTGTACATTCCTCCTTGTTATTTGATGCATGTGATCTTAGGTGTACCTATCATAGAATTTCTGTGAAGTAAATGTTTCCTGTAAAGTACAGCGCTGCGCGTTCTCGATGCAGAAATACCCCTCTCTATAAAAAAAATGTAGAAATAAGACTTATTCATAAAAAATCTCAGAGGTTTGCAGTCAAAAAAGTTAAGGCAAATTAAATGGAATAATAATAGTGTACGTAGCGCCCTCTAACCGCTACGTAAAAGTTAGCACCAAATCATAACTTTTCACCCCAAATAAAACCCCCGGCCCACCGTACCAGATTATGTGCAAACATATTGAAAAAAATCGAACATTTTCGAACCTATGCTCATATGAAAAAAAAAATGTTTTATTTAATTATTTAAAGAAAAAAATAGTACGCCCTGTGCCCTGGTGTAGCTCCCATCAGTTACAAAGTACACGCGATTAACAACGTTGCAGTACAATCAGTACAAAACCTACCTACAAATCAGCGCTCTACTTCAAACGCCTACTCAAGCATATTTTTTTATTTCTGAAATCTAAACTTCTGTTGGCATAGATATTTCAGTTCATTTAGAGGATTTGGACCGATCAAAAACCTGTTGTGTTCTTAAACATCACTTGCTACATACGTGTTGAAGACGTTTGTTTTTTTTTTTGTATTTAGACCTACCTATAGAAACAAATTTTTTTCAAAAGAATTGTTTTAACTAACATATATAATATGAAACACGTTTATTACGTTATATTGATAACAATTACATAAATTTCGCTTCTCAAGAGATGTTTTATTTTGCTCAAAAGGAATAATAAAACAATATCGATAGGTAGGAAAATTCAAAATAATATATTATAATGTGCGTTTGCATAATGGATTCGATTGAACACGTCTGTACAGAACGCCAATTATTGCTAATCAGTTGTACGTTTTGCCTTGACCTTGCGGGCAAAAGCTACATCGTATTAGCAACAGCCAATGGGCGCCCGACTTTAAGCGCCTATTGCTAATCCGTTGTGGGTTTTGTCTATACAGTGTGTCCCAGATTCGTTTCTCTATAGAAGGATCTTGGCTCCTATTATACCTACATCAAAGGTTAAATGGGAAAAGTTTTAGAGGAAACTTAGTGCATTCGATATCCGGTTTCAGATTTGCGATCGATAAATTGGTTTTGTACATATCGGCGAAAAACCGAAAATGGCGGATTTTGTTTTTTGCCAGTAAATCCGAAACGACTAATTGGACAGCTATGAAAATGTGACATTATCGGGACACTTTCTGAAGACGAACAAAATGGTGTGTATGAAATGTCTCAATCGTCTTTTGTTCTCCCGCAACCCGCCTCAACTTTCATTTTTCTTATGGCCGCCATATTGGATTTTTCGATTTTTGGAAAGAGTGTAAAATTTCCAGTCTATTGATGTCTCACAAGTGCATAAAAGATTTAAGTATCTTCGGATTATGACATTTCGTAGTTAGGACTCATTCTTTTCTAAGAAGGCCATGATTTATTTGACAGAAAACTGGTTTATAAGCAAAATCCTGGGAGGCTCTGATATGTCGTTCAATAATTCTGCCGAAAGATGGCGTTGTGGTCTATAACACCCCGCAAATAATAATTCAGTATGAAAGTTGTGTTTACGTAAATAGTAGTACGCTTCTCTGGCATTAAAATAATAAATCTGATAAACAAATCGTCGAAACCTATTAAAAATGACCGGTGTTCCCTATTCGAATGAAGAAAAGTTGGATATGTTAGCGCTATACTCGCAGTCACAGAGAAATGTCGACATTACCTCAGCAAGGTATTTGGAGATGTACCCCGAACGACGGCAGCATCATAAAACCCAATCCAGAAAATACAACATTGAAAATGAAAATCGCAACAGAAACATTCTACAAGCTGTCAACGAAGACCCTAGTAAATCGGTAAGAACTGTAGAACGGGAAATTGGTGTGTCAAAATCAACAGTACAGAAAGTGCTAAAGAAGAATAAGTACCATCCATACAGACCCACAGTAGTCCAAGGACTTCTGTGAGTGGTATACAAGGAAGTGTAATGACAATCCCGATTTTGTAAATCATGTCTTGTGGTCAAATGAAAGTAGGTTCACGAATTGTGGAGTTTTTAATAAGCACAACACTCATCATTGGGCTGTGGAAAACCCTCACGAAGTGGCAGCGAGACGTCTACAGACCAGATTTGGGTTTAACGTTTGATGTGGGGTCATTGGTAATTTAATCCAACTTACCTCTTTCAATTGGGCAACTATCAATCAATCATTTCAGGAAATCGACTTATAGGACCATTTTCATTTGACTACAGCCTTAACGGACAGAGATACCTAGAGCTTTTGCGAAATCAGGTTGAGCCGGCATTACGAGCTGCTCTAACCGAAGATGAGTTCTGAAGAACCTGGTTTCAACAGGATGGATGTCCGGCTCACACCATTAAAGTCAGGAACTTCTTGATAGAGCAGTTTGAGGAAAGGATCATTTCATTAAATGGTACAATACCCTGGCCTCCTAGATCCCCCGACCTTTCGCCCTTGGATTTTCATCTCTGGGGTCATACAAAGAATGTGGTCTATGAATTTGATCCTTCTGCGACTATAGAAATCCTGAGACAAAGAGTTTTTGACACATTTACAAATATCAACAGAAACATACTTGCGAGGGTTGTACGAAAAACAGTTACTAATTGTCAAAAATGCCTCGATGCAAATGGACGTCATTTTGCAAACTTGTAAATCAATACCGAGACAGTTGAAAACACATAACAGTATTTTCATTTTCAATATATTTGTATCTACCTGTAAGTTATTCAGAAGCTTAAGTGTTGATTGAATAAACAATGATATTTCTGACTTTTTATTCAATACACTCATAGACTCGTTGAGAAGTCATTATTTACGTCCATGCTCTATTGAAAATTCAATGAGTTTAACACGTTCGCTGCACACCAAATAAGGTGACCTTAGGTTGATACAGTACCTATTAATGATGTTTTGCGACAAATAAATCATGGCCTCCTTAGAAAAGATTGAGTCCCAGCTACGGAGTGTGATATTTCGATGATACTTGAATGTTTTATGAACTTGTGGGACAACACTAGACTGGAAATTTCACACTTTTTCCAAAAATCGAAAAATCCAATATGGCGGCTATAAGAAAAATGAAAGTTGAGGCGGGTTGCGGAAAAACAAAAGGCGATGGAGACATGTCATAGACACCATTTTATTCGTCTTCAAAAAGTGTCCCGATAATGTCACATTTTCATAGCTGTCCCATTAGCCGTTTCGGATTTACTGGCAAAAAACAAAATCCGCCATTTTTGGTTTTTCGCCGATATTTCCAAAACCAATTGACCGATCGCAAATCTGGAACCGAATATCGAAGGACTAAGTTTTCTCTAAAACTTTCCCCATTTAACCTTTGATGTAGGTATAATAGGAGCCAAGATCCCTGTATAGAGAAACGAATTTGGGACACACTGTATTGTTCCCGGCCTTCAATCGGGTACTTTCGACTTTTTCGATCGAGGTCACCCAATCTCAATCAACAACTCGAGAACCTATTCTATCAATCTTCTCTTCCGTTCCCAATCAGTTTCCCCACAACCGGAACTAGATTGATTGGATTTTAGCCGTTGCTCATATTATGATCATAAAATTTCCTGGAGCAGTACCTTTCAGATAAATCTGACCTCAAATAAATAGTAAACAAACTTGAACTACGATCTGAAAAGGACTTTTGAAGAACAGTTTGTAAACATTGTTTTTTCATATTTTATTTCTATTCTACTCTCATAAAACAGGGAAAGACCACTTTATCAAACATCAAACGAATGAATCAAACCTCAAAATGCCAACTGTGAACTGATCTTGTTATTTCGTGTTTTTAAAGTTTTTTTGAATGGATAAAAATGAAACGAAAATAGAATTGAGTTTCACTTAAAAGCATAACAGTCATTTGAGTTGGATCAGTGCGAAAGAATATTTATTATTACTATTTTCAAAATAAGTTTGGTGTAAACAAATACCATCACAATTCTTAAAAATGTACCTATTCAATAAAACCTGTGGAAAAACAAATCTTGACGCCATTCTCTTGAAAAAAAAAATAAAATAAAAAAAATGACATATCCCCGCTTAGTTGGTTGGAGATTTTGCGTTGATCAAAACTTGGGGTCTATGTGGATAGGTATATTATTTTTTTTTCGAAAAATTCAATATTTTCTGATAGCCAATGATAATAGCTAACCGTTATTTACTTCAAAAAATATATTATGAGGGACAATGGACAATTTGCATACATTTTCAAATGACTTGAAATTTTATATACGTATTCAAGACATTATTTGAAAGTCACCAGCGAAAAAAATTTTCCGAAATACCCAGAAATATACTAATTAAATGAAAAAGAAGACGCGATATTCACTGCATGATCGCAAAAGGGGTGGGGCCATATTACCCTCCCGAGGGAGAGAGAGTCATCTCAGTCAATACGTCAGACGGAGATAGATAGTGTATTCTGTGACGTATTGGATGTTGATTGGCGCTCTTTAATCGGTGATTACTACATTATTAGAGGTCGTAGGTTGATTTTTTAAACATCAATAGCACCAGTACTTACTTATCCTTATATTTTTCATATTTTCAAAAAATGTGCAAATTGTCCATTAATATGCTAACCCCTTGGCATGTCAATTATGAATAATCAATATTACCTCTTTTACGGACCCTACATTCCCATTAATCCACCAGTGCCTATGCCAGAATACAGCTTTTTACGTCAAACGGTTTGATGAAAATCACTAATAATACAATAAAATATTAAATCATGCATGCATGAAGCTGACATATTATCCAAAAAAATATTTCAACTTACCTTTGCCAACTAACAATATACTTGTTTTGCGATAATCTTTTCAAAATCTGCAGGTACACTTTACTGAAATTAAAAATAACACAAGAAAGGTCAATTCAAGTAAACTATGTGCTGGTGAATCCCCGAGACATCCCACATCACATCCCATCCTATTAGAAGGTTTACATTGGTCGCGTTAATAAGACGGAACAGTTTTGGAACTGCTACCGCTCTTTCTTATAAATGAAGCGCTACTTTGGTAGCAGTCTCATAAGTCTCACAGTCAACTGTCAATTGCCAATGAGCGCTCCCGGAGCGTAGCGGTAACTGTTCCGTCTTATGAACGCGACCATTGTGATACTTAACGTGTTCATCGATGAGACTGTGGGTGGTACACAACGGTGCATAAGGGGTGTATTGGGATTGCGTGATTGAAATTCAATTTTATTTACTGGAAGGGGTGGCAACCTGATCCCGTTCAGGGTATGTACCGTGAAAAGCATTTGAATCCGCACACAATATTTTAAAGAACCCTCGTAAATGCCAAACTTTGTCATAGTAACACATCACTTTCGTCAAAATGGCAAGTCATAAGTAAACAAAAAAGCTGTTTTATGGTTTTGGGATTGATTATTTCAGCTTAGTTCAAATAACCTTAATACAACAAGATGCATGGTTTCTCAAATATATTAACCAGTGATGCGAAGGGCAATTGAATTATTGGCTAGTATGTAAGATATTATTTATGTAGAAAACAAAATATAAGAAGGTAATAAAAAATACATCAATTGCATCTCCTTTATATCAGATAACTAAAATATATATCACCTCAAACAAATCCCAGCGCAGATACTACACAATACTCACCGCAGTGGCTTGATAGTTTTTGTTATTTATGGTTTAAAACCAAAAATCATCGAAGTGAACAAACGACACGTGATCAGGGATAGTGAAACGATGTAGCAGATCACATGTGTGTCGGTTTATTTCACCTATGGATATTACGAGGGTTGTCAAAAAATAACTGTGTGTGCGAATTCATATGCTTTCCACTGTACATATGATTGAAAGACGGAGCCGCTATACAGGGTGTTCGATGTTCATCATTGGTATCTCGAAGATACAAAGAAGTCAAATCAAAATGAATGAAAATACAGAAAATTCCGAATACTTCCTGTGTTATTGGGATAAAACCGAAATCTTTTTAAATCGTTTTTATTTTTTCCTGAGTTTATTTGTAGGAATATTTCAAAATAAATTTCATACTTTTTGCGCTCTGTCATCAAATTTATGATCTAACGTATCGTCTCCTAGCAACCATCATCAACTTAGTTTTTTAAAATGGTCGAACAATTTTGTTATACGCTTGATAGACTGTAATCTTAATTCTAAATCCACCGACGTCACACTTGACATTTACTCGACGTTTCGAGCTAACATCAACAATTGAATGGACATTGATGATGGTTGAGAAGAAAGGAAACATCGCGTAGGAAAAAAATACCAATTACGTTATCTTGTACAGGAGAAAAAGTTTTGATTGCAAACTCGAATTGACTCAGGAGTTCGTTCACAATTAACCGCCAGGCGCGTACCGGGAACACAAGGAGCGCGCTCTTTTTTGCGTTGCTAGTTCAGCAACTTAGGTTATTCAACAGGTTAGAATAATTCTAACCGTTCACAAAAGAAGCACATTGTCACCGGGTCGTACAACTTTTTAACCCGCTCTAAGACATGGTTAGTATTTGCCCCGACATGCGTAAAAAGAAAACTGTTCGATATTTGGAGGCAGAAATAATACTGGAAACTAGTGAACAAAAATATTTAAAACAGTCATGTGAAAAGTGATATTTTTGTTGCACTAGCACTAGCACGCCCAAACAGCTTTTGAAATGGTACCGACTTTTTCATCACCATCGGATGAGGATAAGTCTGAATCGTCCATGATATTCGTTTCAAAAAATTTGCAGAATCCATATTTAAGTCGGAAAAGGACAGAAGATATCACTCGTAACTCGAGTGAACACTTAAAGCCCTTAAAGCATCACATCCATTATGGAGTAATTTGTAAACCAACAAGAAATGAAGCCAATTGATCCCAGAGCACACCAGGTCGTCCATAGATTATTCGAACAAACTCGGGTAAGATGTACACTGGCGAACGCCCCGGTAGATTTTAACCGGGTAAAACACAACCTGGCAAGACAAAATCGAGAACGCGCCCCAGGAAAAAAATATGAAAAATACCTACGTATTTGCGAAACAATAGTTTTTGATATCGCAAATACATATGAAGCCTTGAAATTTTCGTGACGTTGCTAAAATATATTGATCGAAATAGACTTTACATTCACGTTGTGGTTTTCTCCTCTTAAAGATGATCCAATCAAATTCATAACCCGAAATTATATTTCTCATTTTAAATTTGTCCCTCGATTTGTCCTAATAATACATTTTTTGGCAACATCGAAACTGAGCTTTGAGCTAAGACTTAACGCTCCTCTTTCGAGAGACTTTCACGGAGGGGTTTTATAAATGAAATTCGTGTTCGCAGGGAGAATTGAGAACATTGTTGAGTTGCTTCAAATAAACAATAGATACTTTGACAGTTCAGAGTTGTGAAGTGGGGAGCGTGATTGAATATTGTGAATAAATGGGTATCTCAACACATCATCACGAAAACCATTTGCAACAAAACACCGAATGGAACGCCGTTACGAACATCGTCGCGAACGCCGTTGTGAACTCCGTCGCGAACAGTGTAACATCACGGCGTGTCACATTAAAGAAATTGAGTGGTATAATTATTATTTTTTTGAAATAGACCTGACAAAGATGATATTAGATCAAAAGCATTTAACTTTACTCTATTCATAACATAAAAGCGACAACTGGTGGAACGTGGCACAGTGGGGACAATGGCGGCAAAGATTAGACTTTCGGAATATTCCGTTCTGGAATAACTGCTCAATTATTTTTGCAATGTATTAGTTCTTGAATCTAGATACAGTGATTATTGACTGATAATCAAACTTGAAACTCTTTATAAATATAGTGGTTCAAAATCAATATTTGGCAATTATGTGTGTTTCAGGTGGCTTGCCAGAAATATATATTACGTGAACGCAATGTGCGGATCATAAAATATATTATGATTTTTTGATTTTATAGGAGTTTTTTCAATTTATTAAGGGTGGGTCAACACATGCTGTACACGGTACAGCAATACAATATGATAACTAGTCAACCATTATGGGAAGTTGTTGGCCTACGAAAAAAGCTTCATCCTCCTCCACAATGAAAAACGTTTTTTTTAGTGTAGAATAATAAAAACTCACATTAACATGAAAATCATCCGCCCTTATCTGCCTTTCGCGTTCTTGAGTGCACCCAAATTAGTGAAAAAAAAAACAATGAAGAAGCATAATTAATTAATCCATGCAATACATCCAGTATACCTTAGTTCGAAGTCGATCGTATTTTGGAGATTTTACCCTTAGGCATTTTACATAGATACATTTAGAATTTTTTCATCACCTTGTCAAAATAATATGAAGGAATTCCTTAGCCCTTAGCCTCAACAATTTTTTTTGATCAAATCTATTGATGTTTACGTTCTGAACCGTCAACCGTTCCATTTATCGTCGCAAGTGTTGGAGCATTCTCGAGATATTATTGATTATTTGCATTTGAAATAATGATGACAAGCGATTTTGGAAATATGGCGAAGGTAATCTACTAGAATTTATAGATTATTTCGTATGATTGCTACATATTTTCAGTAAAAAGTTCAAGTAGTGTGTGATGCTGAAAACAAGTTTCATACAAAATATTAATATTATTGAAAAAAATGGAAAAAAAGAAAAAACAACTTCAAGATGCTATAGCTCTCTATCGAAGCATTTGCGAACCCATATTCATAAGACATTTACGTCTCGAATTTACCCAAGGAACATGTAGTGACATTTTGTCCCTTACCTCGCGGGACACCCTATATAATAAATAAATATAAGGAACAAGTCTAGATCGTATAAAATGTTATAATTTTTGTTTTGAAAATTCAAAAGTTCAATAAAAAAAAATCAATATCTAGGGGTTGATGCAACTGAAACTGAGGAGTATTACTTTTGACGGATGGTATCCTAGGGTGTGACAAATGGCTGTGCAAAATTTGAATCCAATCGGTTGAACACTTTTCAAGATATACATTTTTTTCCAAATTTCATATGATTCTGCACCACTGTGCGTCGTGTTGTTGCAGGGTTCGCGACGGTGTCCGCAACGACGCTCGCGACGGCGTTCGGTGCGGTATTTTCTTGCAAGTGGAGATTCACCTTGTACCTAGCGCCGGCCTGAATGAGTTATTATACAATACGGGGTGTCTGTAATCACTTTTAACAGCAATCTACGGCCAAGAGAAAAAAATCTCTATTTTTTCGCAAGGAATTGCGGAAATATTCATGTGAGGCTCGTTTAGAAATGGCTGCAGCCTTCTTAGATGCCATTTCTCAGCCGAGACATCATGTGTATAATCATTATAAGTAAAGTAAATTCCTAGCCTGAGCCAAACTGCCCAGACAAGTTGAATGAACTATGGGCTTTTTAAATTGGCTGATCGCGAAGGACTACAACAAATGGTTGGCTAACAGTCTGTAACACAATCTAATCAAAGCATCAAAATACCTTGTAGTAAGCCGGAAAAATCAACATACATATCTTTGATTTGAGTATTCACAATAAGGTCGAGTGAATATGCAGTTTATAAAGGTAAGTGAATATTCTTCTCAAACATTGTGGCAGTTCTTGTCACAAGATACTTGAATTTCGGGTTGGAGTCGAGAAAGGACAATGTTTCTAAATAATATTACTGTCGAATGAAGCCTTTGATATTTTTCAAGTCCTGAAAAATAGTGTGAAGACAAATGTTGTAGGTATCATTAAATGGCTTCCTACATATCAGAAAAACAATAATTAAAGGTCGCGTTACAAAGATACGAAACAAGCCTACGTTTTTTCAAATGGAACCCACTATACATTATTACATATTCAGAAAAAGCTCATTTTTCTGATTTCAAAAATATATAGTTAGATGCCACTCTGATGAGCCGTTTAGGAAATATTTGAGACTGAAATTTGAATTACCCTTTGAATTTATTTAAGCAAGTCTAAATGTATCGTTGACGCTCCACATCTTCTTTCTTTATACAGTGTTTCCAAGATAAGGATGTCTATCATGGGGGTCTTGAAAACCGTGAGAGATACAAGGTCGGTTAAATGGAGGCAAAGTTGCGTATTTTGATGCTTAACAAAATGCCGTTTTAAAAGCCAAGAAATTCCGACTACGTCCGAAATTATCCGAAAAAAACCGAAATTTTTCAAAATTCTTTTTATTTTTTTCAGACCACATTTGAAGAGATATTTCAAGATGAATGAATTTTCTTCATTGCCACTTTTTGCCCTTTACAAGATAGCGTTATTAAATTGAAGAACCGACGTTTCGTCTATCAGCAGCCACCATCAACTTTGTTTTTTTAAATACGGTTCTGGATATTTTTTAACGGATTTCAAGAGCCTCTTTTATGTTCCTAAACCAACGATGTATCGCACTTATTTAAAAAGAGGTGTTTGTTTTTAATCCTATCAACATTTTATTTTTTGTCTCTCTCTAACACATGAGTTCTTATGGAAAAATCCATCAATATAATTTTTTTGAATAATTGCGATACATTGTTGGTTTGGAAACATGATAGGCTCTTAAAGTCCGTCATAAAAAATCCAGGACCGTATTTGAAAAAACCTAGTTGATAGTTTCTCCGAAAGGAAACGTCGTACGGAAAATCTCTCAAAGCTGTTTTGAAGAGCTTGGAAAGTGGCAATGAGAAAGTCTTTTGTTTTTCCATATCTCTCTAAATAACGTCAGAAAAAAATGAAAACGAATTCGGCAAATTTCGTTTTTTCAGGCATATCTCCGAATTTTAAAACTTTCTAAACGGCATATTGTTAGGATTGAAAATGCACAACTTTTCTCTGATGTAATCATCTTCGTATCTCTCACGGTTTCCAAGATCCCTATGATAGACATCCTTATCTTGGACAAACTGCATAATAATATTCTGACATTTGAATCAAATTATTGTAATGACACCACTTTGTGTGAATATTTTTTTAAGTGAGTTAATAAAACTCAACACTGGATTCTAGTACTTGCCTCGTCCGGACATATTCCAGTGCTAAATGCTAGTGCTGGTTCCAGTAATAATCTGTGAAAACAATTCATACAGTGTCCGCCTTAAAGTTCGGTACATATGGGATTTTTTTAATTATTAATATTTTTGAGAAACTTTCTTTGGGGATAGTTTGTGCATGTCCGATAATCAAATAATCAATTTTGATACATTGCATGGCCTCTTCGGTTTAGCGGGAGTTTTCAAAAAAGTTCATTTTGGTATCAAAAAATGGGTTTATTCGACAAGATATCGAACAATTTTATTGGAAAAAGTTATTAAGAATCCACGACGGACTCCACATACCGATTTTGGAGCAAATGAGTTGAAAAAAATGATAGTCATATTTTACCCTTTCCATTGAAATGAAAATCGAAAAGGATGATTTTATTCTAAAATTTACTTTATTAAACTAAACTACATAGGTTTTAATTTTATAATGAAATAAAACGTTCAAGTGATAGAAATTAAAAATTACCGTCTGGACTGTACCCATGTCCACTTTCTCACATTTTTTGGCGATCAGAAAAATAATTGATTAACGAATATTCACTATAGTTCACCTATAGTTAAATCTTGAAAATAATGATTTTATAAAATCTCATCTACTGTGGAAAAAATGTAATGGGTACAGTTAAGGACACGATCAGATGATATTTTTCAATCTATGTCCCTTGAATATTTTATTATTTGAAAAATTCGGCTGATTTTATATCGAACCGATGTAGTTTAGTAGAAAAAAGTTAATTTTAAAATAAAATCATTCTATTACATTTTCCTTCTAATGCAAGTGATTGATAAAACTTTATTCGTTCTTATCTTTCCTACATGAGTATCAGTTCTATTGCGAGTCAAATGAGTATGAACATCTTCATTGCTTTGAAAAGAAGTATAACACTTGATTTTACCGTTTACAATTTTATAAATCTGTTAACACTGTTCCAACCCCAAATAAAATCTTGAACAAGCAAGTTCAAAGTTTTGAACAAACTACTTGTGAGAAAATTCTTTTGAAATTGAACTCTCTCAATTCTATTTTGTAAAACCTGAGCTTTTTTGGAGTTCACTGTTACGGTATTTCCCCCAAAGATTGATCAGATATTGGAAGTTTGGTAGTACAATGGAATATTAGAACTGTGTCCGATATTGTTCGGTGAGGCATCGTGAGCATCTATCTATAGCTCTTATCATGGGAACGATGTGGTTCTGGATAATCATTAGCTGATCCTTCCAGTCCAATCACTCATCGACTAGTAATCCCAGATATTTGATTTACTCCGTTGATTTGCATCCCATCAAATTCGATGTTTTATTCCGATGTTCATAAGTGTTCTTTTGTTTGAATAAAGTGTATTTGGTTTTGGAAATATTCATTTTATTTTTTTTTGTGATAGCCATGTTAAGTGTATGTCCATTTCACCAATGACCAAAAATTTATTGTTGTCTGACGATTGACTAGAACTACTAAATTCCAAACCCGTGTCATCTGCAAAAGTGAAGTAGAGGCACAAAATTCGTAGCTCTCAGAATGAGAGAACCTGAGAACATTCGGCTGCCAAGAAGCGACAAATTTGGTAGGTTCCTCCGATGTTCAGGAGACCATTTTCAATGTCCTTAGCAACCCTTCTTTGACAGAAATCCTTCTTTCTCCTAAAGGCACAATTAACATGAGACATGTTTTGACTCTCGGCGCAACTCATTCCAACAAACAAAAACAAAAAAAAAACGGAAGGATACAGTGAGCTGTTCGATGCTGAGGTATCGCCGTCTGCTACCGGACTAACGACCTGAACTGATTGCCGCGTTCAAATTTGCCATTTTTCCAATTCAAGCTCGCACATGCCGAAAACCGTCCCAGCTTTGTCGCGTTTCGTCAGTTGGATGTCCTCAGACAGAACATTTAAGGTTTACAATAAAGGACCGAGTACTGACTCCTGTGGAGCCTAAATATTGATACTTGTCATATCACTGCCTGTGTAGTTGACTGACACGTATTGATTTCTATTCTTCAAATGAGACTTGATTTTCTAGAAAATATTCGAGATAAAGATTCTTGCATCAAAAAAAGTTCGATTTTTCTATGGATAATTTCCTATCCGCATTGTTATCTTGGTTATCGGTACTTTGATTGATATCTCATTACTATCATTCACACACTATCATTCAATTTTTCCTGGGAATCAATAAACAGAATAAAATTACTTTACCAAGAATGCTTTTTGATTATCTGAATTTGGATAAGTACGCATAAGTATGAAATAACGATATTCCTTTGAATGATAAGGAGAAGAGTGGTGGGGAGCAGTCAGAAATGAGAGGCCTACGATATATGGGTTCTCATGTATTGTCCAATCGAGCTTCCGGAACTGATTCGTTCCTTCTTCAGGATGACTATAGTATTTAAGAAAACATGGATATAAATATAGGCGTACATAATTAGAGTGAAACACTTACCAATTAGAGATACATTAAGATAGCACATATATAAATAGGAGATTCAACATTATAGTTATTTGCAGTAGACATACATAACAACTTGAAAAAACCAGTTTTGGTACTATGACTTAACACTTAGACAATAAAATATCACAATCACTTGTTGAAACGTTGAGAATATTATAAACATTGACCATATTAAACGAATTAAAATTGTAAGACAGATAATTAAAATAACTAAAATAGTTTGGTTTAGTCTGATTTAACCCTAACAACCAGAATGGTGTGGACTGACTATTACTTGCACAATTTTATGTTAGAGAACACCAATATGAAAATCTCACTGTGTCAGATCATGTAGATCACTGTTAAAGGCGAAACCACCCATGGCTACATCTGTGTGCAGTAGGCGCAATTCACTGACTGGGATGGAAACGAAATCTGCAGAGTGCAGATTATATTGATGGAACCTCATGGTAAGGATGCATGTTGTTAATGAGCTCGTCAACTCTCCTCAAAGTAGATGTTCAAAATTAAAACACACACAGAAACATCAAAAGGGGGGGAAAATGTTATCCAATTATTCCTCATCTGTGTGGTCCGGGTTGTTTGGTACCCGGCTTGTGCATTTTTAGTAAGTAATTATAAATCACACTTAAGTTATGTTAGTCATTCTGATTATTCAAATTGTTTTCAGTTATCTGTTTTACAATTTTTATTCGTTTAATATGGTCAATGTTTATATAACTCTCAACGTTTTAACAAGTGATTGTGATTTTTTATTGTCCAAGTCTCAAGTCATAGTACCAAAACTGGTTTTTTCAAGTTGCTAGTATGTCTACTGCTAATAACTTTTATGTTAAATCTTCTATTTATGTATGTGCTATCTTAATGTAACTCGAATTGGTGAGTGTTTTCTCAAATACTATAGTCATCCTGAAGAAGGAACGAATCAGTTCCGAAAGCTCGATTAGACAATAGATGAGAACTCACATATCGTAGACCTCTTATTTCTGACTGCTCCCCACCACTCTTCTCCTTCTTAATCCACACCAGTCACGAAAATTTCCACGTGATGTTGAAATGGGTTTTCTTCTGCAACATCCAAAGACTTTATGGCACCAATGCATCCCATGTGCTCAAATCATGGTCCAAACTCAACAAGAAGATGTCAGCACTGCAAAATAAGAGGATTTTTCTATTTAAATGTCGAAAACTGGGTGTGAACCCCAACCACATCACCAACATCAATTCTTTACTTCACATTACACAGGGCAGAACAGGACGACAAATCCTGCAATTTAATACAAACTTCACCAAGAAAATCTTGAATTTAGAGATCTCATCTACACACCTCGAACTCAATAAGATCTCCCGTCAATTGCATCAAATCAAACCACGAGCATCTGAACTCATTCCAATGCATATCATCACCGAGTTTGAGCGGAGGATGCACCTGGTCTTCGAGAAACGTTTTAAATCCATCAAGAAGTCCAACTGTAGGAAGATAGAGGCATTGAATTGCTCGTCCTTCTCTAAGATTAATACACAACAAAATTGGTTCAAGAATTTAACGGATGTAGACATACCACCAGATGTCCAAAAATTCTTAGCTTTGGGGCCTAAATTCATTACCACGAGGGACTTGGACATTCCGTCATTGCTGGCGGATGTGGAAAGCGTGATCAATGGACATGAGGTTAACCGCGACAATCTCAGAGCAAGGTGCACGAATCTCATCACTTACTATGTCCATCGCAACCTGGGTGATGAACGCCATCTCAATAAATTGTTTGCTGACGCCCAACGGTACCTAAAACAAAATGATCAACTGTACATCGTGTTGACTGATAAGGGAAATGTTACTGTGGCCATGTCCAGGGATGAATACGTCAGGAAGCCGACTGAACTACTCAACGATGAGAGATATTACACCAAGCTCAGGTCCAACCCAACATCGTCTCTGCAGGGAAAGGCAAACTCGTTGATCCAGCGTCTGAAGGCTGAAGTTCACATAAACTGCTGGACACTCGAACTTATACATGCACATTTTTTGTTTAAATTCAAAGTCCAATATATTCAACGAGAATAGAGATATTTCAATGCGGTTTGCGGATTTTTGTAGCTAGTTTTGTCTGGACTGAGATGCATGGAATGGATCTTTTGTAGAAACAAAAAATCATTATATACAGGGTGATTCATGAAGTCATGCGAAAAATCAAAATTTTTGTGAGTGTGCCATATTAGTGAGCATTGAATTCAGGCGATATAATATGGTTTGTTATTATGGTAATGTTGATATCTCCTGACGTTTTCATCAGTTTTTGAATTCAAGCGCGTTGTCATCAGATACGCTAACAAACATCAAAATGGGGGAGCAAAATGTTTGGAAACCTATAACTTTGCATTGCATTGACGGGTTTCTACGATTTTTGCAGTGTTGGGAATCTTATTTTTACGGGTTTAAAGAAAAATAAGAATATATTTTTTTTTGAATCGATAAGGTACTAACACTCATGGTCAGATTAATAGCGCTAGCCTAGAATTTGATACAAATATTATACATCAACAGTTATCAAACATGCATTGATGTATTTAACAACTTGAATACATTTGTCAGTTTACGGGTCCAGACGATTTTTTGAAAACAGACGCTTGATCAACGATTTTCCCTGCAAAGACGATGTTGGGTTGGACCTGAGCTTGGTGTAATATCTCTCATCGTTGAGTAGCTCAGTCGGCTTCCTGACGTATTCATCCCTGGACATGGCCACAGTAACATTTCCCTTATCAGTCAACTCGATGTACAGTTGATCATTTTGTTTTAGGAACCGTTGAGCGTCAGCAAACAATCTATTGAGATGAAATTCGTGCACCTTGCTCTGAGATTGTCGCGGTTAACCTCAGGTCCATTGATCACGCTTTCCACATCCGCCAGCAATGACGGAATGTCCAAGTCCCTCGTGGTAATGAATTTAGGCCCCAATGCTAGGAATCTTTGGACATCTGGTGGTATGTCTACATCCGTTAAATTATTGAACCAATTTTGTTGTGTATTAATCTTAGAGAAGGACGAGCAATTCAGTGCCTCTATCTTCCTACAGTTGGACTTCTTGATGGATTTAAAACGTTTCTCGAAGACCAGGTGCATCCTCCGCTCAAACTCGGTGATGATATGCATTGGAATGAGTTCAGATGCTCGTGGATTGATTTGATGCAATTGACGGGAGATCTTATTGAGTTCGAAGTGTGTAGATGAGATCTCTAAATTCAAGGTTTTCTTGGTCAAGTTTGTATTAAATTGCAGGATTTGTTGACCTGTTCTGCCCTGTGTGATGTGAAGTAAAGAATTGATGTTGTGAGTCCCATTGGTGATGTGGTTGGGGTTCACACCCAGTTGTCGACATTTAAATAGAAAAATCCTTCTATTTTGCAGTGCTGACATCTTGTTGTTGAGTTTGGACCATGATTTGAGCACATTGGATGCATTGGTGCCATAAAGTCTCTGGATGTTGCAGAAAAAAACCCATCTCAACAGTACGTGGAAATTTTCGTGACTGGTGTGGATTAAGAAGGAGAAGAGTGGTGGGGAGCAGTCAGGGAGAGGTCTACGATATGTGAGTTCTCATGTATTGTCTAATCGGGCTTTCGGAACTGATTCGTTCCTTCTTCAGGATGACTATAATAGTATTTGAGAAAACCTGGATATAAATATAAGCGTACATAATTAGAGTGAAACACTCACCAATTCGAGATACATTGAGATAGCACATACATAAATAGGAGATTTAACATAATAGTTATTAGCAGTAGACATACTAGCAACTTGAAAAAACCAGTTTTGGTACTATGACTTGACACTTAGACAATAAAATATTACAATCACTAGTTAAAACGTTTAATATAAACATTGACCATATCAAACGAATTAAAGTTACTTAGAATCCACGAAGACCTCAACATGCCGATTTTTGAGCAAATCAGATGAAAAAAAATTGAAACTCATATTTTACCCACTTGCATTAGATGGAAAATGTAATATAATAATTTTATTTTAAAATTAACTTTTTTCTACTAAACTACATCGGTTCGATATAAAATCAGCCGAATTTTTCAAGGAATAAAATATTCAAGAGACATATAGCGATTTCGGTTTACTGCTCTGAAATTGCTCGGAATGAGATGATGCTCTGTCGACGATCGATCTAGCTCCGATCGAGAGCCCTCTCAGAGCAATCCTGCTTGCTTCACTGAAAAAAGGCGGAAATGCTTTTGAGCTTGATGCCATTTGACAACTTGTGTTGACAACCTAACCTATTGATTGATCTTGGGATTGAATCTTTTTGAGTTTCGGGCTGGGCACTGGGCAGTTATATTTTTGATAATGGATGATGATAACATCACATTTTTGAAAGAGTCTGGTAAGTATAAAATACAAGCATATGAATTACTCCATAAATCATGAATATATGGAGCTTAAATAGTCGATCCCCAATAAGATATCTTCTTTGGTTTCAGGATCTGAAAACATTATATTTATTGAGGGAGGAGGCGATGATCCGCTGGAGATTGAGGGGTTTGAGCCAATGCCAAGTAGTTCAAAAAAGCAGGATAAAATAGAATGGGATGATGAGGATTCTAAACTTCTGCTTGACCTCTATCATGAGGGTCTTCAACAGATAGGCCCCATGAAGATATTTAAAAATAAAAAACAAATGTGGCTGTACATATATCAGCCAGGAAATAGAAAGAGTCTGGTTTTCAAAAACTTGAAGTGTCATGATTGAATAATTGCAATCAAAACAAAAATATCGGGTTAGAATATCTGGATCATCCACCAAATCTGCCAAAAATTGTAGATCAACACAGAGCGCTCGCAGTAACCGCATGTCATAACCGAAATCGGTACCCCAAGTGAGAGCTATCCAATTCCGTTAACCGAAAATGCAAATCTAGTCAAGATCTGTCGAAGAGCGCTCTGAGAGCGCTCTAGAGCAGTAAACCGAAATCGCTAATAGATTGAAAAATATCATCTGATCGTGTCCTTAACTGTACCCATTACATTTTTTCCAAAGTAGATGAGATTTTATAAAATCATCATTTTCAAGATTCAACTACAGGTGAACTATAGTGAATATTCGTTAATCAATTATTTTACTGATCGCCAAAAAATGTGAGAAAGTGGATATGGGTACAGTCCAGACGGTAATTTTCAATTTCTATCGCTTGAACGTTTTATTTCATAAGAGAATTAAAACCTATGTAGTTTAGTTGAATTAAGTAAATTTTAGAATAAAATCATCCTTTTCGATTTTCATTTCAATGGAAAGGGTAAAATATGACTATCATTTCTTTCAACTCATTTGCTCCAAAATCGGTGATATGTTGAAGGGAGCATGAAAGATTTGTGATTTTTGCCATGTTTTAAATTTCAAAGCTGGTGGGTTCAGTAATTGTGAAATTCCATTAATTTTGCTCTACTTTTGGATGGTGCTAGCCATTTTTATCAGAAGTAACACAGAAATCATTTTTTTTATTGACATCTGTTAAACTTGATAAAAGGGCTCTATTTTTATAAATCAACAGTATCCGTATACTGACAAATGAATTGAAGATTTAAATGCAACAATACTTCTTTGATAACTGATGCAGTATTAAGGTTTTATGAAATTCTACGCCTGTGGTTTTTATCTGACCAGGAGTGTAGGTGCATTATCGTTAAAAAAATGTTCATTTTAATTTAAATTTCTCTCTTATAATGGTCTCCAGCTCTGCAAAAACCGTAGAAACTCATCGATTCATTGCAAATTTACAGCAATTGAAACCTTTCGGAATCTCCCTGATGTTTGTTAGCGTATCTAATGACTACGACCTTGAATTTAAAAACTGACAAAAATATCTGGAGATATTAACATAACCATAGTAACAAACCATATTGTATCGCATCGACGTACTAAGAGAGAATCGCTTAAATTCAATGCTCACTGAAATGGCATACTCACAAAAATTTTGATTTTTCGCATGACTTCATGAATCCTGTATACATTTTCCAATTTTAATTCGTCTAATATGGTCAATGTTTATATTACTCTTATCGTTTTAACAAGTGATCGTGATATTTTATTGTCTAAGTGTTAAGTCATAGTACCAAAACTGGTTTTTTTCAAGAGGCTTTGTATGTCCACTGCTAATAACTATTATGTTGAATCTCCTATTTATGTATGTGCTATCTTAATGTATCTCTAATTGGTACGTGTTTCACTCCAATTATGTACGCCTATATTCATATCCATGTTTTCTTAAATACTATGGTCATCCTGAAGAAGGAACGAATTGGTTCTGAAAGCTCGATTAGACAATACATGAGAACTCACATATCGTAGGCCTCTCATTTCTGACTGCTCCCCACCACTCTTCTCCTTCTCAATTCACACCAGTCACCAAAATCTCCACGTTTAAATGATCCCGCAATACCAGGGGCCTACAATGGACAATTTGCACATTTTTTGGAAATATATGAAAAATATGAGGATTGGTGAGTACTGATGTCATTGATGTAATCACCGATTAATGAGCGTCAACATCCATGACGTTACAGAATACAATATTCATCTCCGTCTGGCGTATATGAGTCTGTCTCTCTCGAGAGGGTAATTTGGTTCCGCCCCGTTTTTGATCATACAGTGAGATTTGCGGTTTGTTTTTTATTATTAGGAGAGCCAGTGACATTTTTCAGTAATGATTTAGTCAAGGCCTTTTTCTGAGAGAATGTTGTACGGACTCTAATCGAGTGCCATCCGAGAGGGTTTGCCCTGATCGCGGTTCCAGAGGGGTCACGGAACGCCCCCAACATGTAAAAAAAAAAACATCTTTTTATCATTTAGTTAAGGCTGAATTTTTCACCAGTTGTTCCTTGGTAGCCTACAATCATCCAGAAAAATTTGGCGGATCGATTGGCCTGTTCTTCAAGGGTGGCTGATCACCCTCAACATGTCATGGTACCGATTATTTTTTTATGATCTAGATAAGGCTGAAATTTTGACCAGCTCGTCTTTGATAGCCCACAATCATCCAGAAAAATTGGCGTATCGATTGGCCGGTTCCTCAAGGGTGGCGGATCAACCTCAACATGTCACGGAAATATTGAACTTGTCATAAATCGATTCAGTCAAGGCTGAATTTTTCACAAGTTGTTCTTTGTTAACCTTCAACCATCCAGAAAAATTGGCGGATCGATTGGCCAGTTCCTTAAGGGTGGCGGATCACTCCCAACATGTCACGGAAACATTGAACTTTTCATTATCTACAATCATATTATGAAAAGTTCAATGTTTCCGTGGCATGTTCGGGTTGATCCGCCACTTTCAAGGAACTGGCCAATCGATCCGCCAATTTTTCTGGATGATTGTAGTTTACCATGCAAAGAACAACTGGTGAAAAATTAAGCCTAAACTGGATCTTATTATGAAATGTCCATTGGTCCCACGACATATTGGGTTTGATCCGCTACCCTTAAGAGACTGGTCAATCGATCCGCCAATTTTTCGGGATGATTATAGAGTACCAAAGAAAAACTGGTAAAAAATTAAGCCCTAACTGAATCATATAGTGAAAAGCTCATTGTGACCACGACATGTTGAGTGTAATACGCCACCCTTAAGGAACCAGTCAATCGGACCGCCAATTTTTCTGGATGACCAAAGAACTACTGGTGAAAAAATCGGCCCTGGCTGAATCATATTATGAAAAGTTCAATATTTCCGTGACATGTTTGGGTTGATCCGCCACCCTTAAGGAACTGGCCAATCGATCCGCCAATTTTTCTGGATGATTGTAGGCTACCAAAGAACAACTGCTGAAAAATTCAGCCTTGACTGAATCATATTATGAAAAGTTCAATATTTCCGTGACATGTTGGGGTTGATCCGCTACCGTTAAGGAACCGGCCAATCGATCCGCCAATGATGATTGTGTTCTATCAAAGAACAGCTGGTCAAAATTTCAGCCTTAACTGAATCATAAAAAGTTCATCGGTCTCACGACATGTTGAGGGTGATCCGCCACCCTTAAACCCTTAAGAAACCGGCCAATCGATCCGCCAATTTTTCTGGATGATTGTGGACTACCAAAGAACAACTGGTAAAATAATCAGTCAACTAAATGATAAAAAGATACAGATTTTTTTACATGTTGGGGGCGTTCCGCCACCCCCATGGAACCGCGATCAGGGCGAACCCTCTCGGATGACACTCGATTAGGGTCCGTACAACATTCTCTCAAAAAATGGGCCTCGACTAAATCATCACTGAAAAATGTCACTGGGTCCTAGACTTTATTTATTTAGTATATTTTTGGGTATTTTGGAAAACAAATTTTGCTGATGACTTTTTAATTTTGTCTAGAACACGTATACAAGGTGTCCCGAAATTAGACGTCAATATTTTAACCACGTATTCTACGCCCCAAAATAGAAATGAAACTTTTTATAAACTAGTATCAACAAACTCCACGTTTTCAAGATACAGGTTGTTAAAGTTGAAGACCTTATGACGTTTTTGTGTAGATATTTTTGAAACCTGTTGAGCTTATTAACTAAAATTTGCTGCAGTTACCAAACTTCTTACACTCTATCTAATGAACAAAAACTTAGTACTGTATACTCTTCATGAGTGGGATATACAGGGACGGGTTTGAGAAAAAAAGGCCCCAAATTTTTTGGGTGTTGATTTTTAGTAGCTGTGTTTCCAAATTTTTTAAATTTGGAGTTTTCTACACAAATAGGGTACTCAAATTGTAACTCGCTGAGACGCACCATTTTCGAGAAAAACGCATTTGAAAATCTTTTTACACACTGATTTTAGTGAATAATTTCGTAAGAATCTGGCTAGGCTATCACAGGTACAGCAAATGCCAAACAACTTTCGATTCACGTCATAATTGCCACCAAGCGAGCTATTATGTGATTTGCTGGTGACCAAATTTGGCCACCAGCAAGCTTCATAACAACGAGCTTGGTGGCAACCATGACGTAGATCGAAAGTTTTTGGCGTTTACTATAAATCCATGCTTTTGCTGAGAGCTTCGGTATATGCAATTTTGTGTGTAATAAGATTTTCAAATGCATTTTCCTCGAAAATGGTGCGTCCAAGCGAGGTAGGAGAAAAGTACCATATCTATGTAAAAAACTCTAGGTTTTGAAATTGTGCAGGCAAAACTACTCAAAATCAACAACCAAAAAACTTAGGGCACTTTTGTCCCAAGCCTGTTCCTGTATTCCTTAGCCATAAAGGTAATACACTACTAAGTTTCCGTTCATTAGGTAGATCATAAAAAGGTTGGTAACTGTAAATAATTTCACGCAATTATCTATATAGCGTGAATGAAAAAAAAAATGATAAATACACAATCAGTTTTTCATATCCAAATAATCATTTACCGTATATGGCTCTAATTCTATAATTAAGTTTTTAACTACACACTTGAAGGATTTTAGAGAGGATAAAGTCTTTATGTCATTTGGTAGCTTGTTGAAATATCTCAGGCACATGTAGTACGGACTTTTCTCAGTTAGAGCTAGTTTGTGTTTTGGATAGTGTACATTCATATTTCTGGTACCATATTCATGATGCACTTCCTGATTAAAAAGTCTTTTGTTTTTGAAAAAAAACAACAAACACTCATAGATATGTATGCCGTACACCGTTAGAATCCTTTGGTTCTTGAAAAGTCCTTTGCAGCTTTCCCTGAAGTATTTTCCAAAGATAATTCTGACTAATCGTTTTTGTATCTTGAATATTTTTTCGATCATCCCGTTTCTTCCCCAAAAAATGATGCCATATCTCAATATCGACTCAAAATTCGCATTGTACAATATCTTGAGACTCCTGCCGTTCATATAATCTTTCAGTACTCTGACGCCATAGCACACTGAGCTTAGCCTCTGAGACAAATGCACTATGTGACTGGACCAATCCAAAAATTCATCCAAGTACACACCCAAGAACTTTGTATTGTGTGAGATCTTCATATCTGTACCATCAAGCTTCATTTTCTCAAGGATTTGCACTTTAGAGTTCCTGGTTCTGAATAGTACAACATCTGTTTTTGATTTGTTCAATATTATTTAACACCCTGCATCTTGAAAACGAAGAGTCTGTGGATACTAGTTTATATGAAGTTTTATTTCTCTTTTGGGGTGTAAAATACGTGGTTGAAATATTGACATCTAATTTCGGGACACCCTGTATAAAATCTCAAGTCATTTGAAAATGTATGCAAATTGTCCATTGTAACAAGTGTAGAACTTGTTGGACATTCACTTGTAGCCACAATTTCTGTTAATTTCTGTAACACAAAGTTCTTAAAATGACTTGTAATAACGGAGAATATTTGTTACAAGTGTAGCAAAAGTGCACAGTCGCACAAGATCGATAAATAATCTTATGTGTATTGCATATTTAATCTTAACTTTGTGTGAGGAGAATTCATTTGCTGTTTAGATATGTTAAACTAATTTATTCATATATAATTATTTCAAAATCAAATGAATCCTGTTGCTGTGTGAGTGTTTCAGTTATTGTTCTTGAAAACTTACTGTATTGACGGTATTGATAATCTTGGCAACTTTGGGCATGTAGAGTTTGGTCTTAGTTTTGAAACCATGAACACTGAGTGGTCTATGGTCTGATATTTAATAGTCTATTGGTGTAACCTCACTCACTAGGAACATTTGAATACAGTCAAATCACCCACAGATAAAAGACCAGCGTTTGGCCTACATATAAAAAAACACTTCACAGCTTTCATTCAGAAAGTTATTTCGAAGTAATGGTTGGGGAAGCCAGAGGAAGAAGATTGAATGCACTGGAGTCTATGGAGAAAAAAAAGCCACCGATGCAAACATTAATTCCTTAAATTATCCAATAAGCAATAATTTTAAAGAAGCTGCAACTATTGCAAAACCTTTTAGACAGAACGTGTTTATGTATCGATATAATCTTATGTTCAGCTTTAGCCCAGCTCAATAAGTCCATAACCACCTGTCATATTTGAAGTGAAAAAGGACCTTTTATTCTCTGCACTTGATCCTGTCAACATCACTTCCTGGAGAACTTCTTCAAAATATTTTCCCATGTTTAACCCAAATTAACCCATTCAAATTTGAACCTCAAATATTTCCTAAACGGCTTATCAGAGTGGCATCCAACTAGATATTTTCAAAATCAGAAAACTAGCTCTTTTTGAATGAGTGATAATTTACAAGGGCTTCCATTAAAAAAAACCACGTTGGTTTGCTTCATATCTTTGACATGCGAACTTCTTGTTTTTTGGATAAAGCTATAGGAAGCCATTCTGATGCCTACAATATTTGTCCCCATACTATTTTTCGTAATTTCAAAAATAACAAAGTTAAAGGAGGTTCTAGTTTTCGCGTGAACACCTGGAAATGCAAACCATGTAGATGCTTGTGTGATGACAAACCTCTGAATTGATCTTAAACTGTGAACTCTTTCAGGACGAGACGGTTTAAAAACGTTGAACACAATGGAATGTTTGGACTTGGGAACCGGCACTTGGACCCAGCTGTCACCAATGAACACTCATCGGCATGGTTTAGGCGTGGCAGTTTTGGGTGGTACTTTATATGCTGTTGGGGGTCATGATGGTTGGAGTTATTTGAATACAGTGGAACGGTGAGTAATGCTCATTTTGTACACCATGACGATGAAAACCGGTACATAATGTCGCCTTCTCTGTGCAGGCTCATTTTATTTTGCTCTAGTTGTCTAAAAATGGCAAACTTCACCTTAGATATGAAGCTTTTCCAATCTTTCAAGAATTTATATGGAGTTCACTTTTCGGTATGGCCTTGAGCCCTTCTGGTGGTGCGATCATCATCTCCTTAATCATGACAAACCTCCATACTTTCATAGGTCTTGTCAGTTTTGGGAACAGAATGATTGATGGAGTTTTTTGCCTAACTAATAAGCCACGACGTGTGGGCGGGTGTATTGTCGTGATGCAGCAAAAGCCATCAATTGTTTTGTCTCAAACCCGGTCGATTTCTTCGTATTGACCCTACGACTTTCGAGGAAAAAGGTGAGCAAAACCATTATTTTTACCAAAGTTTTCGATCTTGGGTCTTTTGGTCTCTTCCATTGGGATGATTGGACTTGTCTCGTTACTAGTTGAAACCCATTTGAGCAAATCTGGATGGTCGTTAAATGACAACTAACCCAGAACATCCGAAAAAATTGCATATCATGAGCCAACCGGTATGACGAAATATTCAGCAAATCCTGTATTTGTGATTCGACGATACTCCATAGCAATTTATCCAATATTATGATTGGAATGTGTTGTGTACGTTAGTGGTACAGTACTCTCGAAATGTGACGTTGTGTTGTGATAGCGTTAATTCTGAGAAGCTTGTGAAAAAACGGAAAATCGTTTTTTTTTCTAATATTGAGAAGCTTTCCGATACAAAAAGTGCGTGAAAAAAATAGATTCTTCAAATGAGCGCTTATAGATTCCAATCGGATCGTTCGTTCGACAGTTATTGCAAAGTGAAGGTGGAAAACGTTGTTTTAAAACAATTTTTCAATTTGTTCAATTTATAAGTCATTCAAATTATTTGCAAATATTCTGAGCCGCAAGCAAGATGGACGCAGTAGGTCGAATAGTTTTAGCAAAATTCTAACGGACAATTTGCACATTTTTTTGAAATTTGAAAAATATAAGGATTAGTAAGTACGGTTTACATTGATGTTAAAAAAATCAACCTACCATCTCTATTTCTCTAGTAATCACTGATTAAAGAGCGTCAATCAACATCCACGACGTCTCAGAATTCATTATCTATCTCCGTCTGTCGTATTGACTGTAATAACTTCCTCTCTCTACAGTTTCGCTGATGACTTTCAAATGTTGTCTAGAGTACGTTTATAAAATTTCAAGTCATTTGAAAATGTATGGAAACTGTCCATTGCCTATCTCTTTTTGCCAAAAACATGCTCTCCGGAAAATGCGTTCATTTGATCAAAAATCATAAACATATTGTTCACGACCGTTTTTTTCCGCAAGACAATATCCAAACCAACTATTTCTGTAGAATATAGATTTGTCATAAAAAAAAAAAATTGACAATATTTTCACAGGATCAGGGCGCCACTCACATGCATGTTGCTCTTGGTATTCGTCAAGGCTCTGTACCAACCTTCCGTTCAACATCGGAGAGCACTGAAAATATGGCCACAAGATGGCGCAACGGTGACGTGAAAAGACAAAATCGCTGTTTTCTTGAGATTTTAAAATATAACTTCATATAAATGACCATCGCCATGGATTCTTTTAAGAATTTCCTTGAGTGTTTTTTTTATAGGATGTCAAAGTTATCAGCTGTCAAAGCTTAAAACTGAAGAATGCTTTTAATGTTAAAACAACTCTCGTTTTGAGGAGCAGGGTTTGCTCGTCCATAATTTTGTGATTCCAAAAGATTCTGACTCTGATAAGAGGTGCCGATTCTATTTGATATGATATGCGGACAACGGCAATGTTTTGAATTTATTTGAAATTTTAAAATGCAAAGTGGTGGTTATCAGGCTATTCAGAAAACAGTAAGTGCCGCAATTATTATTGTGTTAAATCGTCAAAATAATTTTGTTTGCTTATATTTATTCGATTGATCTCGAATACAATGCACTACTCAAATGCAGAAGGCCATGACATCGTGTCAAAAAAAACCGTTGGATCGGTAGAGCAAGTTCATTTTCGTGATCAGCCAGATCCTCTGACTTGACTTGCATAGATGTTTATCTTTGAGGACGAACCCCGACAAGGCCCACCAGAAGAGAGCAAATCAATGTTGGAGCGGATAAAAAATACTGTCGGTAGTATTTCAGAAATCGAGAGATCTGTCATTTATCCAGTTATCCAGTCGACTGCGAAGACGCATCCAAGAGTGCATCTACATCGACAACGACGGTCAGCAGTTCGAGTATTTGGGGATTCATGAGCATGACTTATGTTGTCCATTCACATCATCATTGTTTAAACACACCTATTCGTCTGGAGTTGTAACAATATCTTTTCACGAAGGCATCTTGAATAGTAGGACTGTTTTCCATCAAATCACAATAAAGCGAACAGCTTTCTTATTTCGAAAGCGAAAAAAAGTGTAGGTCATGAAAGTTGTGCGTAATTTGGTCGAAGATCCAGACGAACTCATTTCACTACGCCTTTGTATTTGAAAATTTCAAGTAAATTTGAGAAACTTCTGTCGTCCGCATATTATATTTAAAAATGATTCTGATCCGCATCATTTGAAATGGAAGAGCAGACCCTCCTCGTCAAAACAAGACCAATATCAAGTCAATCGGTTGAGTTATTTCAAAGATATAAGCAAAATTTCCAAAAACAAATTTGAAGGAAATTCCTTCAAGAATTCACTTATTTAAAGCTCTATGAATCAATGTTGCTTGAAAAATAACAAAATTCTGAAAATTTGATAAGGGTCGCTTGAGACGTTTCGTATTTACGGAAAAAAATGGTAATTATTATTTTTATTAATATAATGTCCAAACGACACGTTTGCGGACACATATTTATCAACAAAAAGTGATTATCCTACACTCTATTTATCATGTCAAAATGCGCACTTATTTGAGGCTCACCCGCTGTATGTAGCTCCATTTGAAAAACTCAAGAGAACAGCAATTATTTACGTCTTTTGGCAGCATCGTTACGCCATCTTGTGGCCATTCTGGGAACTTGTGATACATTTACAGCGTTTTCTCCAGAGGATAATAATACCCAATCAAATTTTTTTCGCAAGTCTCTGGAATATACAGGGTGTCCGGAAAGTCAACGATAATACTGAAAGGGGTGATAGACCAACTCATAAGCTTCCAGAAAAAGATAATATGATCGTAGTAAAAAATTTATGGTTTTCGAGATATTGCCACTTTAATAACATTCGTTAAAATCGTCCCCTTAGATCAGATTTTCGTGTGTCACTCCTAAAAAAATGTTTTGTTCTAAGATTCTGATTTAGGTTTTGCAACTGTGAATAGCTATTTCATTAAACAAAGACCAACATTGAACTAAAAGTTCAAAATATTCAATAAGAAATCTTATTTTTCTGTAGCAATAAAGCATATTAGATTTATTATTTGATTTGACTTATTTTACAGAGAAATAATTTATTTTTATTTTCCATCACTTCAGTTTAACACCTCATACTGTACAAAAAAAGATCTAATAGCTGGCTAGTGATTTGAAAAGTTTGCTCATTTGATGTACTTTCAAAAACTACCCATTGTTCTGATAAACAGTTAACTGTTATTGACTAACAGTGAAGGATATACCTAATTTACCTTATGAGAAGATTCTAAAAATTAATCAAAATTAAGTCATGGTAGTAAAAAATGTATTTAACTTAAGGAAAATAAAAAAATCAAACAATATGTTCAAAGTGAGCACCACCAACACGAATGCAGGCGCGGCATCTTTTTAAAAATGCCCTCTTTATCCTTCGTGCATTTCAAAGTTTCACAGTGAACCTGTGGACTGGTATCTTAACGGACATGTAATTGGTCCATTCGAATCACCAGAAAATCTGAACTGGCGAGCTCATTTCCATTTTTGTGAAAACGAACTACCGCCTCTTTTGGAGGATGTTCCTTTGGCCGCACGCCGAATAATGTGGTTTCAAATTGATGGGTGCCCGGCACATTATGCACATCAAGTTCGTCCGTATTTAAATCAAACCCACCTCCACAGATGGATCGGCCGACTTGGTCCAATTTTATGGCGCCCCAGGTCTCCAAACCTAAACCCCCTAGATTTTTTTACTGGGGTTGCATACAAGAGAAGGTTAGCGAACGTCAGCGAATAACTGACGCAGCCCAAGAGGTAAAATTGGCAAGAAATGCAAGAAGGATGAAGGGGCATTTTTAAAAAGATGCGCCTGCATTCACGTTGGTGGTGGTCACTTTGAACATTATTGTTTATTTCTTGTGATTTCTTTATTTTTCTTAAGATAAATACATTTTTATTGTCATGATTTAATTTTGTTTAGTTTTTAGGATCTCCTCATAAGGTAAATTAGGTATATCCTTCATTGTAAGTCAATAACAGTAAACTGTTTATTAGAACAATAGGTACTTAGTTTTTTAAAGTACATCAAACGAGCAAACTTTTTAAATCACTAGCCAGCTAGTTTAGATATTTTTTTTGTACAGTATGAGGTGGTAAACTTGAGTGATGGAAAATAAAAATAAATTATTTCTTTGTAAAATAAGATTTCTTATTGAATAGTTTAAACATTAAGTTCAATGTTGGTCTTTGTTTAATGAAATCGCTATTCACAGTTGCAAAACCTGAATCAGAATCTTAGAATTATACATTTTCTTAGGAGTGACACACGAAAATCTGATCTAAGGGGACGATTTTAACGAATTTTATTAAAGTGGCAATATCTCGAAAACCATAAATTTTTTACAAAGGTCGTTTCTGGAAGCTTATGAGTTGGTCTATCATCCCTTTCAGTATTATCGTTGACTTTCCGGACACCCTGTATAAATCACTGTTCAAGAAACACGGTACCACTTAAAATTTTTCCCTGTGTTTGAACTGTCATAATTATTTGACGAATCGCTGAAAAAGTATGCGGTTTGCACCACGATTTAGAGCATTTCTTTGCGGTTTATACAAGGGTGAAGAATTCGAGTATACAGGGTGTCCCATAATTTATCCGTCATAGAGATAATACAAATTAAAATACGAAGATTTATCTGATAAATGTGGTGGCAAATGCTAGTCGTTTAAAAGATACCGGGTGTTGAAAGTGGAACTTCATTTTCGGTAAATTTCAATAATCTCTAAACGGATAAAGATAACAGATTCCTTCATTCAATTTGTAACATAGCGTTTTTGAAGGTGAGAAATCCCTATTTGAATCTAAAAAAAATGCCGCTCCGGAACTTCGAACATTTTGAAGACTTCCGAAGATATTCGACAATAACCGCCGATTTTTTCCAATATACTTTATTTTGTCCTGAATTAATGTGGAAAGATAATTGAAAACGAATGCCACGCTTTTATGGCCACTTTCTCTGCTCTTTATGATGGAATGGTGAAAATTTATATTCGACGCGACGTTTCGAACTTCATCATCAACTTTTTTTTAAATATGAACCCACCTTTTCGATTATTCTTTAGCTATCTCTTTCTTCCTTGAAAATAATGATGCATGATTCTCCCCTTTTTTTCGTTTTGTTTCTTTTTCTTCCTTAGTTTTGTGATTTTTTCTTTTTTCAAATTTGGAGCTTCTCTATCCAAGCTCAAAAAGTCACGAGTCACTATTGTTACCATGACTACGATCCGCGTGAAGCGTTCTGGAAGGATAAAAAATTTTGGATTTTGATAACTCTTGTATTATTAATGCATTATTTCAAAATGTCAAGTTTATTGTGGACATATCATCATAAAAATATAATAAATTGAATAAGTTTTGTTCGTATTTGAAAAAAAAAGTAGATGATAGTTGCGAGAATTTGAAACGTCGGATATAAATTTTGACCATGTTGAAGAGCAGAAAAAGTGGCCGTGTAAATTTGTCATCCGTTTGCAATAAAAAAGGATTTCGAAAAACTTGGCTAAGGCCGGATATCTCTTCGGAAGTGTTCCAAGATGGCGGGCGATGATCACGCGCCTGAAGTCGACGGTCCTAAAAGTTGCAAAATTTGTAAAAAGAGTGTGATTACTACAGTAGTGGAATGTTCTGTTTGTGAATCTGTATTTCATCCTTCCTGTGCACTAAGGGTGGCTGGCCTGTCCGTAGCGGGGTGCAATAATTTAGTTCAATGTCAATGCTGTTCTTAACCAAGTGAGGTTAGACCGACTGAAAAACTTTCCTGTTCCAGTGCAACTGATGTGCTGTCTATGAAGGATCAACTTATTCAAAGTAAAGATTTCATCATAGCAAAATCAAAACACAAGAAAGCTATTTTATTGGATAATATCAATCTCCTCAAAGACAAATTGAACAACAAACATAAACCAACTAAACCGACAAACAACGGCAACACCGCGACCAAAACGTTGATGGTTGCAGTGCCCAGTACTTTAAATGCACAATCTCCCACTCTCCGTAGTCCATTGGCTGTCACTGCTGTCAGTCCAAATCAGCTGCTTTCACCTAACCTCAAACCTAAACCTCATAATCAAAATAAGAACAACCTTGCAGTTGAGTTCAATCTGCATAAACAGGAGGATATTGATTATAAAAAGGTATCTCTCTCATATGACAGGACGCCCAAGCAGATACAGGAATACAAAACTCTCAAAGTTACCATGAACTCAAGACTGCAAAATGGCGAAAGCAATCTCAAAATGAAATACATCGATGGAGTTCCAAGAATGAGAAGACAATATTTGACCGTCAGTTTTCTTATGAAAATCTCTCAATCCCAAGTTGACTGCGCTGAATTGATGATGCAAATACAAATCAACACGTCCCCTGTAGAACCATCAGGAACCTACGAACTTTCCATTTACCAAAACATAACCTTCACAATACCACCTTTGGCGAAAGCGATTTTTATCAAGTAACCAGTTGGTAACCAGAACACATATACAAAGTCTAGATGACAAACTGACGTATAAAATTTAACGGCACAATGCGCCACGGAATGAAGTGGATGCGAATCGAACTATCAGACTTGGATGATGTATTATTGAAGATTTTTGTAATATATTATGCAGTTCTCTTTACATAAAAGCACTGACATTGACTTTGACGTTGAAAATGTCATTATTTATTAAATAATGACAAAAACTTTGGATAAATGTAGTTTTTTTGGTTTTTCTTGAATGTCCTCTGGGGATGGGGTCAGTGTGGGCTTCCTATCTGCGCTGCGGGGCGCTGACCCTGTGTGATGGTGACTATGAGAAAATGCCACTCACTCCGGAGGTCTCGGGAAGCGGTGCATGGCTCCATGTGGTGTGGGACGGCTGGTCCGTACGAAACTGGTCGAGGAACACTTCTTCTTTTTTTTCCCCTTTGTTCGACCTTTTCAGGATGGTGTCACTTAGTCTCACTGTTTGATTTGTTGTAGAATACACTGGGCGAAATCCTACTTGTTCTTCTGGTAGAAAGTTTTTTGCCATCGTGGCTTCTCTTATTTTGTGGAGGATGCATTTCTCCGGAATATTTCCGATAGCGGCTGGAACAAAACATTGATGAGCCTCTAGTATTCCGGGTTGTATTCTGCGTTCTTATAGGTTTTTTGATAAAGATTACCAGGACATTTTTTCACTTAGAGAGAAATCAAAGCATGAAAGACAACATGAAGATAAAGGGTGACGTTCAAATGACTTCATCTATAATCATGACAAGCTAATAAGCTGTCATGTGGCATTCCACATACCGCCATCTTCTCGAGATCTAATGAACCTCAGGCACATCAGCGCCTCTCCGTGGATGCGAATCAAAGCTTTCACTTAGGCCCCGCCCTCCATTTACGTTTTTGTTCTAAACTTTGTATATGTGTTCTGTGATTAAAGCCAAATTTCCATTGTAACTTGTAAATATAAATTTAAGATTTTCTTTTCCTGTTCATACTCAATATATTTAAGACATTGTAAAAACATAGTATATTTGTATTAACTTTCAGTGCTATATTATTTAAGTCATATTTTCTTATTAATGGAAAACTGTTAGACAATAAAGATTATTATTATTATTATTACTATTAAAACAGTCAGTGCTAGTGTCTTACAAGCACAAACATCTCTTAAAATGATTGAAATAATCAACGGATCCACAAACTAACCGCAATAAAGACGATTGGAAAACGGTAGGCGGTCGTAGAAGAAGCGGAAAATTCATGGTGGGTAACAATGATACCACTTACACAATAAGGACAATTCCTCGCTATGTCTCACTCCATATTACACGGCTGGCACCAGTGGCACCTGGTACAAAGCCTGCTGTGTTACAAAGTATTCTACAGCCCATCTTCAAGGATGTCAAGTGTGTTGAGTTCCGGAAGTTTATGGATCAATGAAGGTCTCAATCAGAAAAGAAGATCTTCAAAAGGCCTGGAAACGTGAAATCTGGCCTAATGGGGCTCTTGTATCGTTTTTCCGGACCAAGAGGGTGCTGAGCAACCAGCCAGACTCTCAGTGAATAATCCAAGTCGTAATATTTTCCCTCCTGTGATGTCCCACTCAACCACTGTAGGGACGAGGACCCAAGCAAATCCCAGTTGCAACAAAAAAACAACTATCTGTTTTTTTCTCAATATAAGAAGTCTTCAAAACAAAGTCGAGGAGCTGGAAGCAATCATTCATAATGCAAATTATGATATAGTTATCCTATGTGAACATTGGCTAGATGCGGATAAAATTGACTTATGCTCCATTGAGGGACTAGTTTGGCTAATCAGTTTTGTCGTACCCAGTCTATCGGCGGTGGAGTAATGATACTTGTTAGACCACATATGAACATAAAGAAAATAACATGTATTGATTCCTTGAAAGCATCCTTTGAGGTCTGTGCTTCGGAATTAGTATGTATGAACACTATCAATTATTATAGTGTTTTTACATACTGTATACCGCGCCCCCGATAGAAATTTAGATAACTTCATACAATCCTTTGGTAACATGCTCAACTATCTAAGTAACACATCTAGATATGTCTATGTTTATGAAGACTTTAACATTGATATTTTGAAAAATACTGTCTTGTTTTGGATTCAAGTTCTTGATCACTGTTCCCACGGGGTTTAAAAATGATCCATCTAGTTGTCCCAATAACTGCATCACGAATAATACGAATGAAATCCAATGTACCACTATCAATGTTGGTGGTATGTCGGATCATCTTGGTATCTCGAGTAGGTTTTTAATACAGTCTGCCATGAAGGACTGTCGAACCGAGAACATCTCCATGTATGTAGACCTTTTTCTGATTGTTTTGTAGGTTAGTGTGTTTCAGCCTCGGAGGCGATACATTGGAGTGAAATATTGACTGAGAGTATGGATCCGGATCATTCGTTTAGCTTATTTAATCGAATTTTCTTAGGCGTGATCGATACATTCTGTCCACAAGTAACAAAAACTATTCATAAGAAAAAATGAAAAATAAACAAATGGTTCAATCAAATGATCAGAGGAAAGCGTGAAGCTCTGATTTTTTTTTGACCGATCTGAATCAGCATTCCAGGCATCCAAATCTAACGAATACTGTGAAAAAGTAAAAAGCTCATTATCGAGAGACGATCTATAAAACAAAAAGTGATTACTTCCCAAACAGCATCACTACGTATATGATATGTACTATGTACGTAATGGTCGGACCTAACTTATGTACCTATTACGTACGTAACTGCCAGCAAATATGTCCCTAATAGGTCCCAGATAGGTTCAATGTCACTGAATGGTACGCCTTGTAGACGTACTCGAGTACGTATTTCGTACGTACGTGAAGTACGTACCGTGGAAGTATGTGAACAGTACATACCAAGTACGTATCTTTTAAAAACGCAGTACGTACATTCGTACGTCTCAGGTACGTCGTACATGGTACGTGCGTAAGAGACACGTACTTTGTACGTACCATAAATCGTCCCATGTAGGTCGTGTATGGTACGTATCTATATAGGTGGGTAGGTTTGTAAAAATAAATATCACGGAAACTTGTACACGAACGATGAAACCCTGGAAAACCGGCACACCATTATTTCACGCACATTCAAATACGATCGTTACGCACCTACCGGGAGCTCTGGACGCCGGTAAAATGGCCGGCCGACGATATCACCGTTCGTGTGCAAGTAACCTGAATATAATATTATGAAATAATAGGGTATATTATTCCAGAAAAACTTGA
This sequence comes from Orchestes rusci, assembly GCA_958502075.1. Taxonomy (NCBI): domain Eukaryota; kingdom Metazoa; phylum Arthropoda; class Insecta; order Coleoptera; family Curculionidae; genus Orchestes; species Orchestes rusci. The sequence goes on from OY293303.1 coordinate 79,195,369, forward strand.
CATTCTATAAATAACAAAAATGAACATCATGAATAACAATATAATTGAAACTTAGCGTCCTTTGCAGATCAAGTTGCAGATTAATAAAGCAGTGATGTTTATTGGGAATGAGTCTGTCAAATAAGAATCACTTATTCGAAAATGTTTCATGTTGACACTGTCGTCTAACAATTTCACATTCTCATAAACTCAACACAACACACCCTCCCCCACAATATCAAATACACGCACACCCTACTCGTTTGTACACTTCGCCAAAAAACAAATTCGCGAAACAAGAAACAATAAGGGAACCAAATATACACACACAATCATTGGCGAAATACACAATACACACACAGAAGTATTATACACCATATGATACTATAATAAACAATACACAAACAAAATGCAAAAAAGAAAGCCAAGTCTTTTCCACATGTGCTCTGCCTTGACCATGCTCCGACAATAAAATCGAGGTTAGGTTGACGTTTGACGTTGCGGAGGCGCGATCTATTGGCTTGCATGATTTTGGCAAATCAAATAACTATCACGTGAAACGTTCAGTTCTGTGAGCATGAAATCAAATAATAGACACTTTAAGCACGTCCCAAATTTAAAACGTATCCGTATCCGCATCAATATGTCAGTCAGAAATAGTTTGCGAACTGTAAATGCTGAATGCTGATAGGGTCTGACTATTCTTTGTAGCATGGGCTTTGACTGGTTTGTGATTCTTCTACGAACACACCTAAAGGCCTTCATCATTATGATTGATGTGTTTATGTGATTAATGAATCTTTGTGATATTGCGTAGCAGTTTGTAGTTTTTTGTAGTTTTTTTCATTTGAGGTTTCTTTTTTGTTTATTTTTTTCGAATTGTAGTTTACACGTGAAGAAATCCCGATACCAGCAATTGTGCTGAACAGGGATTCAGCATGCTATCCAGGTGATATTTATATTTACAATAATTGTTCGAATGTTGGTACCAATAATTTGATGAATTTTACTTTTTTTTTTTGTATTGACCTTTTCATTCCATGGTTTTGATGAATTGTGAACTGGATAATTTTTGCAAATAAAGAACTGAAGTGAACTAGATATCTTGCATGGTTGTCGTTACAAATCTTCAGTTGACAAATTATTAGTCCCAAATCGTTGTTCTATATGACGCCTTCACTAAATAAACAAAGTAACGCCTAATGATGTACGTACTGTATACGTCAGGGCTGAACGTCCTATGTACGTACATCTCACGCCAGATGATGTACGTACTTTATACGTCAGAGACAACGTTATATGTACGTACATATAACGCCCAATATCTACGTACTGTATATTATGTCAGAACAGAACCTCATATGTACGTACATATTATGCCGAAGCATGTACGTACTGTATACGTCAGGGTCAAACGTCCTATGTACATACATATTGCGCCTGTTTATGTACGTACTGTATACGTCAGAACCGATCGTTCTATGTACGTACATATTACGCCCAATGAACTACGTACTGTATACGTCGGGTCCGAATATCCTGTGTACGTACATGTTACGCTTGATGATGTACGTACTGTATACGTCAGGACCGAACGTTCTGTGTACGTTCGTTCTACGCCTGATTATGTAGACGTACCGTATACGTCAGGCCGAACATCTTATGTACGTACATATCACGGTTAATGAGGTACGTACTCTAGACGACAGGTGCTTTACGTACGGACGATGTACCAGTTAGGTTCCGTACGTACCGGCGTAGATCGGACCCAAATTGTACATACCTGGGACGTAGAATGCTGTTTGGGTTAGAAAGAAAAATCGAAGAATCCTCTAATAGTGCAAAAACTGTCTGGCAAATGATAAATCCGACTAAATCAGCTGATTTAAGTGATCACATAGAAATTACAGCTGAAGTGTTTAACAATTTTTTCACAACGATAGGAAAAACTACAAGTGAAAACATATCAAACCATACCAATACGGATCCAACTAGGGATCCAATATCTTACTTGTCAAAGAATATGAATTGTAGAAATTCGCTTTTCCTCTATCCTGTTGATGAAACCGAAATCTTTGGAATTATGAACAACCTAGGTAACAGCAAATCAAGAGACATATTTGGTGTCAGTAACAAAATGTTAAAATCCCTTCGAAGAATTCTTATTTATTGTTTAACGACAATAATAAATAAATGCTTTGAACAAGGAATATTTCCCTCTGACCTAAAGACTGCCAAAGTAATTCCAATTTTTAAAAAGGATCGCGATGATATTCACAACTATCGCCCAATAAGTGTAATTTCCTACGTATCCAAAATTATGGAAATAGAATTCAATAACACACTACTTACCTTTTTGGAAAACAATAATATGCTCTTATCTAAATCATCCTCTTGCCCATATCCTAAAAATTTGGAAATGTTAGCTTTTATAATAAGCGAATAATTGTCGTTTTTCAAAAATGGACATTCTTCTTTTTCACCCTGTATCTACATCACGGTATCGATTCAAAATAAAACAGATTTATAATTTTTTTGGGCATATCTCTTACCGTTACCGTTTCCAATATCCCCCCTATCATTCTAGCGAAAAATATACGGGGTCTCCCATTCAAAAAATACCATGTTGTCTAAAATTTTTTGATTTTCGATGTATTTTTGAATTTCTTAGTATTGGATTCTGAACGTCCATGAAAAATACTTCAAATTTGTTCATTCAAACTTTTTTCGAAGACCAAAATTAACTGAGATATCTATTGAGTAAAATATAAACAATCACCCTGTACATCATTTCATTCCGGACACACTGTATTATTTTATATGAAGGAAAAGTGATACTTTTCATGCCGAGCTCGTGTTTAGTAGCCGAACGAAGTGAGGCTGATAATAGAGAGCAAGTCATGATAAGTTACTTTTTCTCCAAATGAAAATGCTATCTTTTTTTCAAATGTCGACAAATTTATGCAAAAACATAATTATATGTTTTCAAGTTGCCATAAATATAGTTTTGGGCGGCTGCGCCAGGCTCACGTTCGAATAGTATCATGGTGACGTCATTCAGTCTAGATTTGCAACACTGGCAACATACAAGCTGAGGGAAACCAACCTAACTTGATCATTGATTTGTAGAAAATGGAGTGTACGCCGCCGGAAATTATTGCGAAAACCACAATGTAAACAATTTCAAATCATAAACAATAAAAATAAATAGTAATATAATAAACCAGTGAAATTCTTCACCAGAGAGCGTATCGCTTAGCTTGAATCCCTAAAAGGCAACACTGTCACGGTGAAAACTGTTCACTGTCAACGTCAACATTTTAATTATAAATTATGATTCCTTTCAAATCATAGCTGATTGTGAGCAATTATTGAGTAAGTTTTATCAAATAATGAAAATCTTGGTTCTGAATTAGTGGTTTTTTTGAAACGCAGAAAAAAAATCTGAAAAGTGTCCTTTGTTTAAACGTAAAAAAAACACAACAATTTTTTGAAAAAAATCTCCAGGATCTCCAAACTGACCGAAGTTTTTAAATGCACCAACTTCTTTGATAACTGATGCAGGATCAAAGTTTTATCAAATCTTAGGCGGTTGCTCTACATATGAGCGATAGTGTACAGGGTGTTCACAGCTAAATGGACCACCTCATCCACTTTTTGATTTGATGTTTAGAAAAAAAATGAAAGTTTAATGGTTCAAAATGAATTTTGTAAAAACAAGGTTTTCACATATACAGGGTGTTTCAGAACTTCTGGGCGTGGTCCAACTTTCTTATTTCAAATCGCAACCCTATGTATTTATTTTATCTTTGCATTATCCGAAAAATTCTAAGCACTTTTCATAAAGCATACCCTCCACTCAAATTTAACCAAAGAGATATCAACGTCAGAAATCTGCTATTTTTTCAAGCATGTTTTATCAAAATGTTTGGTATTATTTGAAAACCTTGGAAACGAGATAATTGTTGATAGATGTCAACTTCTCAAAAAAGATTTGAACATGGTGTATTCTGAAGAGAAAGATTGTTAAATATTTTCTTTATCCATACAGGGTGACTTATTCATACAGGGTGACCCAATTTTATCCGACAATACTTAAAATTTAGATTCTACTAATTAAAATGAACAATCTTTATTCCATGAACATTTATTGAAAGACGACGAAATACCTCCTCGAATCATGACAAAAACCACTCAAATAATAGGAGTTATATCCATTTTTTAAAAATCTTCTAAAAAGAAACTAAATATTTTTAAATTTTTCATAGAATAAAAATTGATCATCTCAATTACTTAGAAGAATCTACATTTTAAAAATTGTAGGATAAAACTAGGTCACCCTGTATGTATAAAGAGAATAATATTTTAAAAAATTTCTCTTCGCAATAAACCATGTTCAAATCTTTCCTGACAAGTTGACATCTATTAACAACTACTTCGTTTCCAAGTTTCCAAACAATACCATACATTTCAAAAGATGCTCGAAAAAATAGCATATTTCTGATGTTAATATCTTCTTATTGGTTGCATTTGGGTATGGGGTATGATGCTGTATGAAAAATGTTACGAATTTTCCAGAGAATGCAACAATCAAATGAAAAAATTGGGTTGTTATTTGAAATAACAAAGTTGAATCACGCCCAGAAGTTTTGAAACACCCTGTATATGTGAAAACCTGGTTTTCACAAAATTCATTTTGAACCATCAAACTTTCATTTGAAACATTTTTTTTCCAAACATCAAATTAAAAAGTTAATGGGGGGGGTCGATTTATCTGTGAAAACCCTGTACATACATAATAGTTCTAAAATAAAATTCAAAAACAAATAAAAACAAAAATTCACTATACTAGTAAAGTGATATGTTTTTTGGCCTGATCTGTAAAACCAAAAATATTTTGCAAGTAGAATTTACATATATATGTTACAGTAAAAGTTAGAAATCCAGTGAATGCCAGCTTTTATTAGTTGATGCTAATAATCACTTGATCCGTTAGGAAATGTTGAATTTTGAAGATTGTACACTTTTTCTAGTGAATGTTGGAGAAACTTTATCAAATTAACTTTTACTGAAAGCAGTTAGGCAAAGTATTTCTATAAATAATTAAAATTTTTTGATCTAACTTGAACTAGGTAGGTGAGCAGAACAGCCAAATGAACCCAAAAACAGCACTTCTGAAGAATCCAAATCAGAAATGGCTCACTTTTCCTAGAACATTTCAATTTTCAGAACTGGATTTTGAAGAGTCGATCACTCCCTATTATCTATGCCAATTCATGTTTTTGATTTCAGGGTTTATTTTGGAATTGTCCACCTTACTACTTTTAACTGGGTTTATGCGTTTTCACTGAGTATTAATTACTATACAGGGTTATTCACGTTATTCGACACGAAACATTATGGCCGAAGTATCTGATTTTGAAGAAGTTTTTTTTTCTGGATGGATAGGGACCCCTTGAGGCTACATTTTAAAAATATTTTCTTGTTATACAGGGTGTCCCTAAAACACAAAACTTATCAAATTTGTATTTTTTTAAATGGAACACCTTGTATATTATTTTATTTTTGGTTTGTATGATCAAAATCAAGGTAAGTTTGATTGAGGTTTAATACACCTAAACCTTATGGCTTTTGAAATATCTTCAGTTTTGCGAAAATGTAGTATTCATTTTGATGCTTAATTTCTCAGCTGTTGTTTTCTTTTTTTTAACATAATTAATAATCAAGTCTACCAATTGATCAAGTTTGAAGTCACACTTATAAAACTTTTAATAACTTATACAGAGTGTCTAAAAATTATGGTTAAATAATCAATATCTTTAAACGGTAATAACTTGTTTCATTTAAATAGCATGCCCTGTTTCTTATGTCAACAACAGATGTAGAATCTAATTATCTATCAATTATTATTATACGTTCCTATAGCTAACTTCTCACGTTTTCAAGTAAAGTGAAGAAAAAGAAAAAAAATAGGTTCCTCATTAACACCAATAGATGGAGATGCCGTCTCCAGACCCTCGTTAGGAACATTATTTCACCTATGGTATTTTGACAACTTCTTTTATTATTTCCTTGAAGTTGTCAGTTATTAATTAAAATTTTCAATTACTAATCGATATTTTGCGCAATTTGGTTTTGACTTATATGGGGATTTTCGATTACGGAGGTGATCACCGCAAATTGAGTATCTTCATTTCCAGTCACAGGTTTTCTTTTGATGGCTTTTTTATACTGAACACTTCCAGTTTCTCTAAATTGTGTTAACAGTCTCTCAAATACTGCCTTATTTGGAGGGTTTCTGTTTGGAACTCTTTCAGAGTAAACTCTTGATGCTAAGAGGTAGTTTTGATGGCATTTTCCCAGTATAAAAATCATGTCGATCCGTTCTTCTTTTGGATAAATTAGCATTTTTTCTACAAAGATCACAAGCTAAAGCTAGCACTAATAGAACGATTAGTAATTGAAAATATTAATTAATAACTGACAACTTCAAGGAAATAATAATAGAAGTTGTCAAAATACCATAGGTGAAATAATGTTCCTAACGAGGGTTTGGAGACGGCATCTCCATCTATTGGTGTTAATGAGAAACCTATTTTTCTTTCTTTTTCTTCGCTTTACTTGAAAACGTGAGAAGTTAGCTATAGGAACGTATAATAATAAATGATAGATAATTGAATTCTACATCTGTTGTTGACATAAAATACAGGGTATCCCATTTAAAACAAACAGGCTATTACCGTTTAAATATATTGATTATTTAACCATAATTTTTAGACACCCTGTATAAGTTATTGCAAGTTTCATAAGTGTGACATCAGACTTGATCAATTGGTAGACTTGATTATTAATTTGTTAAAAAAAAAGAAAACAACAGCTGAGAAATTAAGCATTAAAATGAATACTACATTTTCGCAAAATTGAAGATATTTCAAAAACCATAAGGTTTAGGTGTATTAAACCTCAATCAAACTTACCTTAATTTTGATCATGCAAACCAAAAATGAAATAATATACAAGGTATTGCATTAAAAAAAATACAACTTTGATACGTTTCGTGTTTTAGGGACACCCTGTATTACATGAAAATATTTTTAAAATGAAGCCCTAAAGGGTCTCTATCCATTCAGAAAAAAAAAATTCTTTGAAATCAGATACTTTACCCATAATGTTTGGTGTCGAATAACGTGAATAACCCTGTATATCGACTTTCAAGACATGAATCGTACCTACTTATCCTGTGTCAAATTAGCCGGTCCTATCAAAGGTTCAAACATCATGTAACGTCCGAAAAAAACACCAGCTTTATTCTAATGATAAACAATATAATTGAACAAAATGAACAAAATTCTTGAAAACGAAAATATGTCTTTCTTTCAATACAAATAAACCTCGAAAAAAACGATAACCATATTTTTGAACAATATTCTCAAAATTAAAACCGCCTCTCTATATCAAAATAATATAACACACAAATAAACAATACTATATTTCGCGAATAAATTAAACTGACTGTAAAAGTTATGCATAAACCTTGGTAGGTACCTCAAACTACATTGCTACAAATATGTACCTACATAATTATTATGTAGATGGATATTCCCTATACATATCACTTCTTTTACAAAAACACTTTTTTAGATATACATTTCATTTTACAATGACATTCTACAAATCCTTGGCCAGTGCCAGTAGACTGCTTATTGGCGACTGTTCTTGGAGCGATTTCGACGTCTGGAACCTGTTCATTTGTTATGATTTTCTTCGGGCAGCCACTAATTGGTGTCCTGAAAATAATAAAAATCTGAGCGATAATGGAGTTTTTCTCAAGTTTATTGATTCATACCTTGCATAAAGCTGTTACATCAAGAACTGTTGCAAGAACAGATCTTGCATCCCCTCGACCCCTGTCGACTTCAAGAATAGGAACACGAACTGTACTTTCCTTTGAAATATTTGGATGATTATTATCCGACGTTTTTTACATTTTTTTGGCTTGATTCTCAAATCCAGCGAATGACAGATTACGTTTCTCGATCATTTTCTCTTTTTGACCCCACAAAGTACAAATATAATTCCCCGATTTGTTGGCTTTTCCACATGTTCTATGGAAACGATTTTCACAAGAAATGCATTCATAATTATCAATGGTGCAATCTGTTTGACAAAGTACACAAGAGTCGAAAACATATTAAACACGATTTTCAATCAAAATCGAAGGTGTTCTTGAATAATTTTCTATAAGAATATTTCCATTTTGCGATACTTTATCAGCAGAGGCACTATCAATATTGGTACTCATTTCATCCGTATTGTCCGTTTCATTGATTCATTGTAATTCTCCTTCTCTGAATTCATTTTCAGTATCTTCTTCAGTGATGTTACCTGTTTCTTGGGTAGATGATATCGAATCAAAAATATTTTCTTCCTCTTTTTCTTCTTGAATGTCGGTTAATGCTTCTTGAGGAATGCTCGAGGTTGCCAATCCTAATTTTAATGGATGTCCTAATAGAGCTTCATATGGTGACCTTTTAATTCCAGGGTGGTATGCTTTGTTTTTTATCAATTGGATAAACCTTATGCCTTTTGCCCAGTGTGAAGTTGGTTTGTCTTGCATCCATGTAGTTAGCATGTTCTCAACATCTTGATTGGCACGTTCAACACTTCCCTGGCTTTGGCTGCGCCTGGGTTTCTCGTGAACAATTCGTAAATCTGGCCAAATGACTTTTAAATTCTCAATTATATGGTTCAAGAATCCTCTTTCATTGTCCGACTGAAGAACTGTTGGAACACCGAGAAGGGTAAAAATATCGATCAAACGCAGCAACTTCTTCAGCCCTTTTTGATGTTAAAGCCTTCAAAACTACGAATTTTGTCAAGTGATCTTGGTATACCAACACAAATTTGTATTCTCCATCAGCATGGGACTGATAATCGGTAAAATCCACTTGGCAACGGGAATTTAGCTCTTTGAATAATAAAGTTTCAACCACAATTCTCTTTCGTTCCTTTTTTTGCTTTTGCAAACATGACTCACAAACTGATAAATTGACATCTTTGTATGTTATATTTTTGTACTTTTGTTTGCATCCCTTTATCATCCTATCCTATCCCCCGTGACCAATAGATGTGTGAATTGAATTTGATATGTCAAACAGTTCTTCATCATAAGCAAAATAAACAATGCCAGTACCTTCTTTAACGGAGGGGCTGGCGCAACGTGTAAAGCGTTGGGTCAGTAAGTGGGAACCGCCTGGTGCTGGGTTCGATCCCCAGCAATGGCAATAGACCGCAAAAAGTCGAACGGCTGGTATTTTAGCGGAACCCACGAGGCAGAGTGCAAAAATTATAGTTGTTCTCTCTATTCACGCCGGTAACCAGGCCGGAAAGAATCGGATATTCTCGTAGGGAACGAAGAACCAAGATACACACTCGCCAGTCGGTGAATTCCACCGCGAGCACGGCTGTTTCTCCAGTACGCACTGGTAGATCAGTCTGTGCTCCGATGAGGTCGAGGACCATGGTTTGGAGTCCACGTTAAAATGTAGGTCCCATTGCAAGGAATTTAAAAACCGGTCTCCCCTCCCTCTCCTTCGATCCCGTATGCCGTCTATGACGTGCTTTTACATATCTATATATACTGAGCTGGCAAATTGCCTAGCAGCAGTGCCAACCACCCCTTCAACCAACCAACCTTCTTTAACAGGAACTATTTATTTTTCCATACCAGTCACGTCGAGCACATCAAATCAATTTAAAATGTTATCCTCCTCCGGTTTTCGTTTTGCACATTTTACTTTTTGGATTAATTGAGTGTATTTCATTAATGAGTAACAAAAACTATTAAACTTTTGCGAAAGTTTTTTAAAAAATCTTGACTCCAAAGTTCATATTCTCGTTTTAAATCTTAATACTATTACTAATTTGGTAATTTTGTTTGGCATAAACATAATTAAACACGAATGACAAAGGCGGCGATCAGCTAGTCAGTTGAACGCAGTTAGTGTAGTTACTTTCAATTCCACTTCGATTCACACTTACCAAATGGGAATCATACGCTATCATCTACATTGAATTTGTCGTAAGCGTGACTTTGAATACCAATTCAATGTAGATGGCTGCATATGATTTCCGTTTGCCAAGCAAAAATCTGTCACTTCCACTTCGAAGTAAAATTGTATGTAAACTTTACTTAACTCGTTTTGAAGAAGTGTCTGCGGTGCGGAATCTCGGAACAATAAGGATTTTGATAAGTACGTCCAGTGGATAAAAGTTTTCAGTGTAGCTGCTTTCACTTGAACAGTTACGCGAATGCTAACAATTACTAGTAAAAGTATGATAACGTCGATAGAGTTCAACTTTCACTAGCTAGACTCACTTTTCCTTGTAACTGTTAACTTTTACTGATTTCCAGGTTTTACTGAAACATATACATATTTTGAAAAAAAGAACGCAACGAAATCAGAGCATTTGACTGGAACGAAACTTATTAAAAAATAGGCATATCGCCGAAGTCGCTGAGCTCAACTTCTTGTGATAACATAACTGATCATGCCTGTTATCTTATCTTTACAAAATATCCTCTATTTCTGATTCAAATTATTGTGTTGATGTAAAAAATGTGAATACATTCCGTAATCGGTCATTATTAGTCTTCATCGGATTTGTAAAGGACGCAAGAAGAAAAATTGGGCGGATTTAATGGATCAGTTTATTATCTCATGAATAAATTATTATCGCGGGTTTAACCATCTCCGATCTCGGGAATTTTCCGAGACAAATTTTGTATCGGGGTTCCGGGTTCCCGGGATCTTAGCCAGACTCAAGAATTCTGTTTTTGTCACGAAAAGAAGAGATTCATTCAAATAAAGCAACTGGGAAATGAGTACTAACAAATTTCACTGCCTCCTGAACTAATAGTATTTTAACTGGTATAGGACGTAAAAAAAATGTTATTTTTCTGTGTTTCATATTAGTGATTTTTGGTGATTTCGATTTGTGAGTGGGCACATGGCTCCATTCCACTGCGACCACTAGTGGGTCTATTGTGGCTCACATGATTGCCAGGTTATTCACCCATGAGGCCCAGTTCTTCAAACCGACTGATTGCCGCCCTGGGTGAGGCAATCAGTTAATTGCAGTAATCCGAGGGCTACCAAAGACATTTTGTCGGAGGCGATCAGGGCACTCACAGAGAATGTTTCTGGCTGTCTCTTCCTCTTCCAGGCACAGTCTGCATTCAGTGACCTCAGTGAACCATTCTGTGAATAGGCATTCTTAACAGGCAGTGACCGGTGTGTAAACCCACCGCTACTCAGGTTTCCTGTCTGTTGAGTTCCAGAATTTCTCTGGCGCGTTCCTTTTGTGGTTCAAAGATAAATTCTTTTGAGTGTCGCATGCCTGGCAGGTTCCTCCAGTATTGTATAAACTGGTTGTCCATCCATGTGAATATCTCGGCAGCCGCGACATTATCTGCGATACCTAGGGCCGGCTCTGGTCCAATGAAGTCTCTGGTCGCCGCTTCGCGTGCAAATCGGTCTCTACAGTCCTCGAAGTGTTCTTGTATGATTCAAGCGCCTTCAGCGCCGCTTGACTGTCTGAGAATATTTTTATCGTGGTAGCCGTCCAATCGTGGTTGAGCATCCATTAAGCGCTAAGTTCAATAGCTGTTCAGCTTGGAATATTGTAGCTAATTTTCCCAGACTGTGTGATTTTTCAACTTTTTCCTGGCTACAATAGGCTCCAGATCCTACGCCAAAGGGCGTTTCTGATCCGTCCGTGTACCAGCAGGAGTCAGCTCTTGTTAGGCCGACAAGGTCCTGTGTCCACTCTTCCCGGAGAGGAATAAGTATGTCATAGTTTTTTCTGCTTATGGTCTTGGTGGGCATAACATCAGAGAAAGCACCTAGAGTACGATGGTCCTCTAATTCTCTGATTAGTCGGTTGGATGTTACTGTGTCTGTCCTGCCACCTCTGTGGTTAGCTATGACTCTGTACGTTGTCCTTGTGGCCACCTTTTCTAGAACAATGTGTAGAGGAGGGAGATTTTGCAGCCATTCAAGCGCTGCGGACGGTGTTGTGCTGGTCGCTACACAGATGGCCAGGCTGGCTTGACGCTGTAGAGTTGTTGGTTTGGCTCTAGATTTGCTTTACCAAACTATTGCCCCGTGAGTTATCATCGCCCTGACGACTATGACATATAGCCAGTACATCTGTTTGGGGTTGACTCCCTAGGTTTTTCCACAAATGCGTTTACATGTCCATAGAAACATTTTTGCTTTGCGGATGACATTTTCCAATGAGCATTACAGCTAAGGGTTTTGTCTAGCGCGACTCCTAGATATTTCACCTCTGTCTCAAATGGAACAGATACCCCATTAAGAGTAGGGGGAAGTAGGAAGTTAAGCTTCCTTCTTCTAGTGAAGGGTTTTGTTTTATGATTGTTTTGGCAAGGTTAACAGACATTTGCTCTCTTCTGCACCAATCATTCACAAGGTAGATGGCCTCTTGGATCTTCCTATTGATTTCTTCAAGCAGGATATTTATGATTAATACAACTACGTCGTCTGAATAGCCGAGTACGTCCACCTCCAACAACTTCACCGTGGCTAGCAGGTCGTCAATGAAAAGGGACCACAAGAGGGGTGAATGTACACCTTCCTGTGGGCATTCTCTCGAGGCCTCGAAACGTCTGAGCAGTTGAGGGAGGTTTTGATCACCCGGCTTTCCAGTGTGCACTTAATAATTGTTGACACTGCAGAGTTGACCCCTCTTGAGCGTACCGACTCGTAGAGTGAGTCGGGTAGTGCATTATTGAATGCTCCCTCTATGTCTAAGAAAATACCCACAGCGATACTTTTGGCCTCGAGGGATTCGTTCATTTTCCCTACTATGTTGTTGAAGGCCAGTTCCGTTGATTTTCCTGCTTGGTAGGCATAATGATGTATGTTTAGGGGTCTTGCCATTAGGGCTTCTCCATCGTTCTGCACGTCCAGGATCTTTTCCAAACTTTTTAGTAGGAAAGAAGTGAGGCTTATTGGACGAAGTGATTTTGGACTATGGTCCGATCGTCCTGCCTTCGGTATATAGACTACTTTTACGCTGGTCCATCCAGGGGTCTTGCCATTAGGGCTTCTCCATTGATGTGCACGTCCAGGATCTTTTCCAAACTTTTTAGTAGGAAAGAAGTGAGGCTTATTGGACGAAGTGATTTTGGATTAGGGTCCGATCGTCCAGCCTTCGGTATACTTTACGTACGGACTACTTTTACTCTGGTCCATCTCGTTGGGACATAGCCCAAAGCGAGACCGGGTCGAATGAGTTTAATCAAGAGGGAAAGAAGGCATTCCAGTCCGTGCTGAAGTAGAGCTGGAAAGATTTCATCTTTCCCCGGGGATTTGAATGGTTTAAAAGACGTGATGGTCATCTTTATCGCTTCGGCGTTTATAATCCATCTGGCCGTTGTCCAATCCTCGTGGGTTGGCCTAAGTCCAGAGATGATTGGATTGGGTGCTTGATTTGTATCAAGAAACAGGCTACCGGAAAAAAAGTGTTTGGCCAGGACATCCAGAGTATATTTTTCCGTGGAGGCGAACGCGCCATCGGGCTTTTTATAGCTCCAAGATCCCAACATGGATCTTTCGCGAGGACCCTGTGGATCCTCGAGGTTTCCGGAAGGCTGTTCAGCTCTTCACAGAAGTTTTTTCAAGACTTTCTTCTAGCAGTCCTGATCTTCTTGCTATACTCTGTTAGTGCTCTTCTGTATCTTTCCCATATACCTGTTTTCTAGGCTTTGTTGCAGAGGTGCCTTACCTCTTTCTTTTGTTTGTTCAGGGTTTCATTCCATCATGCAGGACATACCTTGGTTGTCTCTCTTGTGTTTAAGGGGACAGTTTTCGTGATATGCTTGACCTATAGCACCTTGTTGATGTTCAGATGCCAGTTCAATGCCATCACGATCCCACACACAAGCAATCAGCTTGTTGTGGAGGGATGTTTGGAACTCACTCCAGTCAGTGCGCTTGGCGTCCCTGAATAAAACTGATTGCGGTCAGAAGCAATCAGTTCCAGTATCCCGATGGTGAATTGGATGTGTTCGTGATCTGATGATGAGGGTTCTTTGTTCACTCTCCACTCAGTTATCTTCTCACTTATAGTTTTCGTGCTGATTGTAAGATCTAGTACCTCATGCCTATTCTGGCCTGTAAAGGTTGATTTGGAGCCAACGTTATTGGCGGATAGCCCCTTCCCTAGTAAGTATCAAAAAGCGACTCACCCCCTGCAAATTGATGTCAGTGCTTCCCCATGCTATGTGATGGGCATTTGCTTCACATCCCATGACGGGCTGTAGGTTCCTCGATTTGCAGGGGGCGACTAGGTCGCGCACTTCTTGTGGAGGAGGCTGCTGTGCTTGCCTGTCTCCAGAGAAGTGAGCAGAGCAGCTTATCAAGTCCTTCATGCTATCTTCACCCGGGACAATTACTCGTAGTGCAACCATGTCATCAGTGCAGGGATCTGAAAGAACGAAGTGGTTAATATCCTTCCGTAGAGGAATGGTCGCCCGGGGTCTGTTACTGGGGCTGCTTACTATAACTGTGCCTATGGAGGAGCCCATTTCTGCCACTTGGTTCGTACTCGTGAGCCATGGTTCTTGGATCAGTGCGATGTCTAGCCGCTTCTGCTGAAAGACTCTGCCAAGAGTGTATGTCGCCGTCTTGGTATGGCGTAGATTTATCTGAAGGCATTTTAGGCCCAGATGCGGTTGTTGTTTCTGGCCTGCCATTCAACTTACCGTTGGTCCAGATGGTAGTCTGGGAGAGTCCCTTGCGACTACAATCCCCAGGGGGACCACGACGCGATCCTTTTTTAAGAGTGGGTTTGCCGGGAAAATTCTTCCCCTTACCCTTACCATTAAACCTCCTCCTTTCGAGGCTGCTTCGTGGAGGGGTTATTCACCGTCCCACGTTCCTCCCTGGGTTCCTTTGAAGGTGCTCCCCGGGCACTTGATTGTCCTTTAGGAGCCTCTTTCGCCTCCGAGTCCCTTCGCGCAGAAGGCCCGGCAGTCCCGGAAACCCGACCTGTATAAAGTACAAATTGAGTTATTGGGTGGTATCATTTTATAATAAGACTATATCAGGATATTTCTTATGGAACGAATTCTCCGAACTTTGGTCACTGAAAAATAGACTGTAAGATGGCGCAATGATGCAGTTATATTCAGAATAAATATCTAATAACACGTCGCCCTCTGTTGACGATACCTACCGCAGATTTCTTCATGATGTTGAAAAAGAAAGTAAGATTCAATAGGAGGACGTAAGTCGTAACTCGTAACGTTGATCTCAATCATACTGTTTAGGGGTCAGGCCCATAAAACATCAAAAGGTTTATTGTTTTGTGGTTGGGTGTTGGGTCAAATATTTCAAGAATGCTATTCACCGAAATACCTAATAGCATTTTATAATATCGTCTTATTGTAGAATGCTGATACGGTTATTTCTCATTTCTGGAAGTATTGTTGCTCTGTGTGCAAGAGGCAAATGTATTTTTTTTTCTATTACACTACATTTTTACACAAATTCTCAAATTTATTAAAAAAATCTTCCTTCCTGATATCTTTTCAAATAAACTCATGTTTAGGTGGGTGCAAAAATAGGGGAAAGCGGGGCAGAACGGGGTACTTAACGTTTGATCCTTGATTTTCACTACAGACATTAACAAAAATTTTTTGTTTTTGGTGTCAGTTTAGTACTTAATATGTAAATTAAGCCTTTTCGCCACTTTCAATAGTTAAATAAATATTTTAAAGAAAATAATTATGAGAAACCAAAAAAGTGTATTTTGCCCCATTCCGCCCCATGAGCGGGGCAGAACGGGGTTTTTATATGTTTCTGCCAGAACTCGAATAACATTTGTTAGACTTGCTGAAATATAATGTTAATGGGGAAAATGGTGTTAAAAAAAATAAGTACACAATCTTATTTATTTTTTTTTTTATTTAAATACAGAATCGCAGACAAAAATCCACTTAGAATTGGCAGTGTTCACAAACAAGCACAAATTCATCGTCTTCACTATCAACGCCGGCACATGCATTGTGTGCCCATTTTTGACACGCTGAACAGGCAATCCACCCTTCAACAGACTTGGACCAGTATTCATTGCAGTAGAGACAATCTACGTCACTATTTTCATCTGAAGATGAATCAGCATCTACCTTTTTTATCGGCAGTTTCTTGGTAGGGTTTCGCTTCTTCTTCGCAATGCTACTTGTTTGACTTTCACTGCCAATTTTTCTCTTAACACCGTCTTTCTTCATTTTCGGAACCTTTTCTGCAGCTGCTTCTTCTAGTTCTTCCTTATACGGAGTTGAGGTTAATATTGCTGTTTTACCTCTCTTGCGATTAACTCTTTTAACTGTTTGTTCGATTTTTGGAATGGGTAACGCAACTTCTGGCGACAAACAGGGAAAAACAGTCTTCTTGTTGACATCGGAGGAAGCATATTTCTTTGGAGATTTCCATGAAGAGCAACCTGGTAAGGCATTTGAAATGTCATTTGCTGATACAGAAGAAGATTCAGTTGATTTTCTTACATCCGATTTTTTTTCAGCAGGAGACGCAAGAGGTGAATTTGAGATTGAAGCTTCCGTTGGCGTCTCGGGTCTCGGCTCTTCATTCAGTGCACTAGAAGTGTCATTAGCTGATGGAGGGTTGTTGTTTTCAAGGTCCGTGGTAGCAGCCGGTAAAAAATCAACTTTGGTAAAAACATCTTCATTGGGGGGAAAAATTCCAGTTTTGCGAAATCCGTTTATCGCCGTTTTCATAGTTGCTGCGTTTAAGAAGGCAGCACCAAAAAGCGTAGAAATTTGAAATATCGTTACGACTTTTCCTGGGTTGCAACGCAGCCATGTCCGAGCTTCATGTTCATAAAATGTACTTAGCGGTTTCATGAAGGAAACGTCTAGGGGTTGGAGTCTGTGACTGGTGTGTGGTGGAAAGCATAATAATATTACACCGACCGTTCTCACGTGCATGCAAAATTAGGTCAAGATTTTTGGTATGGGTTGAATGCACATCTAACAAAAGAAGCACCGGATTTTCTTTTGTTGCTTTAGAAAATGTGACAAATAGCTTAAACCAATTTAAAAAAAGTTCGGTGGTTATCCATCCAGAATCACTAACTTCTACCACTGAACCAGGTGGCAAGCCTAACTCGAATGTCTGTTGCTTCCGTTTTCTAGGGAAAATGAGCATAGGTGGCATGTATGCTCCAGCAGCAGAAAAACAGATTTCAGCAGTTACAGTTTCTCCTCGTTTAGCAGAAGTCAAGGTGCCTACCTGACGTTTTCCTTTTAGGGCTAAAATTTTGGTATGGCCTTTTGGATTCACAGTCAACCCCGTTTCGTCACAGTTATAGATGCGGTCACCACCTAGCTTATATTTGTCCATAGTTTCCAAAGAAAGGTGGAAAAATTGTGACACCGCAACCCTATTAAACCCCATTGCTCGAGCTCCCGATGTCGATTCTGGTTTTCGTAGCGTCAAAGTAGGGTGTCGTTTTAAAAAGCTTTGCATCCAATCCTTTCCAGCCATTTCAGCTGCTGCGTTAAATTTATGGTGGCACTGATTCTGTATAGCTAATTGATAAGCCAAACGTCGGAAGTCAATCATGGTCAAGCCAAAAAGTCTTGCTTCCATAGATTTTAAATAGTCCACCAGTTCTAACTCTTGTTCTTGTGAAAAAACGCAGTGAAATTTTCCGGCAGATTTATCAACAACAAAATTTTGCTGTTCGTTTGTTTTCTTCCTAACATACCTTTCTAAAGTTGTTTGGGGAACACCGTGTTGCTCTGCGGCCCTCCTGTATCCCATTTGTCCACTAACAACTGCATCAACTGCTGTATTCATTGATTCGATACCCCATTCCTGACGCGTTGTCTTCCGAACATAGTTTCTAACCATCTGAAAAAATACTTAATTAGGTAAGACATTTAACGGGGCAGAACGGGGTACCCATTCCGCCCCAACCCATCCCGCCCCATGTGCAATTTTTACTTTAAACTAGAATTTTGGTAAAAAATAAACATTCCTAGCGCAAAGCTAATATGCTGAAAATGTCGTTAAACAAACGTTCTTTGCAGTACATAATTTAAATAGTTTAAAATTTGATAAACAAATTACTTACGGTGGTTAAAATGGACGCCAAAACTACAAATTTACACGAAAATTCACGAGACTGACAAGACTAACCTCTTGATCCACGTTTTTCGGGCAACTGTCGTACCTAACATGTATTATGTATTTGATGCGTTTAGGTGATCTTCAGTGCAAGTTCGGATGTTTCCGTCTGCACGTTCGCATTTTGATGGGGGGATCCCGTTCCGCCCCGCTACCCCGTTCTGCCCCGCTTTCCCCTATACTGGAAGATCCTGTGCATTAATCCATTACATTCAATGACAACAATAATTGTTATTTTGAAATTGATAAAACGATGGTTAATAAACCTTTAAGCAAAAATCTATTGTTGATACATCAATGTGCACATTCAAATTTTCAATGTTATCATAGTGAGAATATAGAGAAACTTTTATTTTCTTTTTAATGTAATAAACAGTGTTGAGTATTTCAATATCTAACTCCTAATAATTCTAATAAATATGTATCATCTCTTCATTATAATTTTCAATAATATCGTCAAAAAATTATGACAGTATGTCCGGCGATGGAGTATCCAATAGTGAAATGAACCAAAAATTTAATCTTTCGAGAAAAAGTCATTTTTTGTAAAAAAAATTTTTTGCTAAAAAAATACGATTGTCGATGAAAAACGTTTGAAATTTTATACAGGGTCTTTAAAATGTCGAAAAATCATTTTTTCTCTCAAGAGTTGAGTACCCATATTCATAATTTTCCAGCAAAATATAACATGAATATTTTATAAGTACACAAAAATGTTAACCATGAAGCAAAGAATACACATTTATTCATTTAAAATTACTTCTCGAGAGAAACAGTATATCCAGCACGAGTACGTCGCGCGAAAATTCGGTCTTTTGGTCTGTTTTTTATTGTGACTTTTCGTTGTGGTAAAGAAGGAAGAAAGAGCAGGGCCGTCTTCAACTGTGCAGTGAGGATTCCGGTGAATGCCATCTACAGCTTGTTCAATGCTTTTCTGCGGTCACGTCACAGTATTGGACGTTTGGCAGTATGTCGTAGATTGATCGCTCCACATGTGAAATTTGTCAAATTGATCCGAAAGACCCTCGTCCAGACGTACGTGATTTTTTTTTCAATGTGTAAGAGAGAGACGGAAAAGTATGACGTAACCGCAGGAAAGCCATGAACAGACTTTACGTTATTAATTATGATCCGTGTGCAAGATTTGAGTTTACCAAAATCTTTAAAAGTCAAATTTTGCTGAAAACTTTTGAATATAAGTATTTCAAAAAAAAAATAT
The DNA here is from genome assembly GCA_958502075.1 of Orchestes rusci. NCBI lineage: Eukaryota > Metazoa > Arthropoda > Insecta > Coleoptera > Curculionidae > Orchestes > Orchestes rusci. The sequence continues at coordinate 79,214,806 of OY293303.1, forward strand.
TTTCAACTTTTCGAAGACCCTGTATAAAATTTTGATTTTTTTTCAACGACCATCGTATTTTTGTAACAATGAAAATCATTTTCATTCTTTCATTTTACCTATTGGATAGCCATCGCCGGACATACAGTATGAGATATTTGAGCAGACTGTTCTTGACAAATCTTTTATAGGTATGACTGATTTTTATTTACCGATTTGTTGAAAAAAAAAGTATGCAGGTACATACCGAGGTACATACAAACATAGTAAGTCTTTATTATAAAATGATTAAACATAATTATAACAATTTTTACCTAGTTTTATTTAAAAGGTTTCATGAATTTTGTCCACTTTATATGCGTTTGTTTGTTATTAAACTAATAGTACCTACATAGATAAGAATAAATAGTTTGAAATAAACCATTTACCAAATCCGTAATCTTTGCTCTGTCTTCCCATCTACTTGCTATTTATTGAGTGTGTTGACAAAAAGTAGATATTCATATCCAACGAACACTCTTTGGTTTTACTGGATGATTATTTCATAATTTGTGGATGTTATCATGGGCATGGGATGGGTTGAGGGTGACGTGAAAAAATCAAGAGTAAAATTATTTTCACTTGAAAAATAATGTGTATCCTCATTTCCTAACAGTAATGTTAAAGTTGCATTGTTCTAGAATAAAAAATAATGATATGTACCTACAATTTGTTCGACATGTCTCGAACACAACGACATATAATTAAATTTAATTTTGGGGACGTATACCTATGTACAGCTGGTTCGTAAAAAAACAGGTATTGCTCATAGAAATGTGCAAAAAATTGAGCAGTGTAATTACACTGCTCAATTTTTTGCGCATTTCTATGAGCAATACCAATTTTTTTACGAACCAGCTGTACATATATTTGAACGTGATTTCCAACTTCAATCAACTTTTCTAAGGAAACTTCCGAGTTAGTCAAAAATAAATATTATACAGTGTGTTTAAAAAACATTGGGCAAAAATGAAAGGATTGATTCCTGAGGTACGTCATTCTAAGAAAAAAAAGTTCCAATAAACATAGGTCTGAAAACATATCATTTCTATCATACAGGGTGGCAAAGTTTTTTTTTTAATAATTCAGTTAAATTTTGACCGGTTTGTTTGAAATTTGGCAGCGTTGTTGTGAGTAATAAGGGGCTAATTTTGACCCTAATAGATAAAAAATATTGTTTTCAGTGGCGTTGAGGGCGAGCAAGATAACATCAATTTTTCAAAAACAACTATGCGTTTTCGGACCTTTATGGTTTATTGAAAGTTTTTTTTTTTGGATGACCTAAGGAATCACTCCTTTCTTTTTTGCCCAATGTTTTTTAAACTCCCTGTATACCCTAGTATATTGCTTGAATCTTGACCAAAGTTAATACTTATTTTTTAATAATGCCCGTACACGAATCTAGAATTTTTATATCTGATGCTCGTATTCAAGTCAAGGCATCAATACTTTTTATAAAGAATATTATAATAATCCACGGATTGGGTTTCGGCAAGTTATAAATGACAAACATTTTCCGAGTTTGATTCTGATATTCTGGGAATCGCTCCTGCTTGCTCTAAAACTAAGATGTTGAGAACATGAGCGAAATAAATTGATATACAGGGTGGTTTTGAACTGATTCAGTAAAAATTGACAAGAGTCAAGTACCTTTGTTTTGAAACAAATCATAAAAGTTTATTGAGAAAAGTTTAGAATTAAAAGCTCAAACAGACTCTCAATTTTTAGACAAATTAGCCTATTCTGATTTTATAAGTATGTTATGAAATTATTTATTAATTTTTAATTTTGCTCTTGTTCGTAATAATTTTTGTCAGTTTATATTGTTGATTATTTATTTATTTATTCTTGTTTTATTAGTATGTACTTCAAAATTAGCAATTTTTTCCATCACGATAAAATCTACTGTTAAAATGAATGTGGGCTAACTTGTCTGAAAATTGGGAGTATACCCAAACTTTCAATCCAAAACAACTTTTCACTGAAAGGTATCAGCTTTCAAAACAAAGGTACTTTACTCTTGTCAATTTTTACCAAATCAGTTCCAATCCAAACCATCCTGTATAACAACTGATTCCGCTCATTTCCTCAACATCTTAGTTTTAGACTTAGCAGGAGCGATTACCAGAATATCAGAATCTTATTCGGAGATTTTTTATCATTTATACCTTACCGAATCGGTGAACACGCTGTATATCACACACATTTTTCAAAAAATCAAAAAACAATGAAATATACTTGGGTACTAATAACAAGATTCACTATGCGGAAGCACAATCAAATGCTATTATCTTCAAAACGGTACCGGATTTCATATCGATTGAAATAAATAAAACCTTTTTCGCAGCAAAACGATGACCAAAAAATGCCAAATTTGTCATCCTTCAAAAGTGTATAGTTGTTTTGTGGTGTATAGCTTCAAATGAAAAATTTCACCTGTCTCTGTATAAGACAAACATAGGTACATACCAAGCACTCAGTTGGCATAATACTAATATGTCAGGTAAATTCTTATTATAAAATGATATTTTGTTTAGGTATGAATAACCTAGCATTACTCACTAATCACGATAAACCTTATTGTATCGCTGCATTAATATGACACTATTTAATTGCCCAAATTCAATGAATTATAATTTGATTGCCCAAGTTTCCTTGTCACCATGACATCCGTTAAAAAATTATGAATTAAAATTAGTTTCAATGCGCACATTCCAGTCATTCCCCTCAATTCAAAGCAAATCTATAATCTTGAAGCACTGAACATAATTCAAATATCACTACGACCTACGTTCCTATTTAAAAATAAAACATCGCTCTGTTGGTACATGTAAATACCACGGTCTCTCCAAAGCCATCTTCTGATAGCCTCGCTAATTTCGTATACATCGATTATTTTTCGGGTGACTGTAGTTCCCGGCCTCAATTCTAGGTGGTGACACTCAACTGGAGATTTTAAGGGAGGGAGAAATTTTAGCATGGGAACTATCTTAATATAGTCTTATTATAAAATGGTGGTATTTATGAAAAATAAGTAAATTATTCCCCTACTCAAATTTCTTGAAATATACTCATACACTCAATTACGAAAGCGTAGAAGGGCCACCTTGTAAATATCGTTTTTGAATCTGAATTTCGACTTCGTCGAGGTGTAAGTCGGAATTCTGTCTTATCAGTCCGAATTTCGAGATATAGGTCGGAATCTCGGAATAACGTTATTCCGACTTATAAGTCAGAATTCCGAAATGTAAGTCGGAATTTCGAGATGTAAGAAGACTTCCGAGATGTAAGTCGGGATTCCGAGTTGTAAGTCGGAATCTCGGCATGATAACTAACATCTAGGAATAAAGTTAATCCGACTTATAGGTCAGAATTCCGAGATGTAAAACGAAATCCCGACTTGAAGTCGGAATAAAAAAAAATTACAAGGTGGTCCTTCTACGCTTTCGTACTTTATAGACAACTGACCCGTAAATTATCATGTTATGTCAATATTTGTATCAAGACTTGATTGGGGGATGCGATCATGCATGTCCATAGTTACATAAGAAAGCAATATAAATTTTAAATTGTATTTGGGCATTGAGTTGTATGAAGTTTTTACAATGTTGAATGATGTAATACGTTTCGCGAGGATTTTTTTTTTAAATCAAATCAGGGTTAACAGTTCTATAGGCGCGAATTTACTTACGAGTTTCACTTGCAGTTGGGATCCAGCCACACGTAGTTGGCAATATGTAGCCCCTATGCAAAACCAACGTTGTTCTGCAGGCGTGGCAGTGCTGAAGGGTCGTCTCTATGCTGTAGGAGGGCGTGACGGTGCAAGTTGTCTTCGTACTGTAGAATGCTATGATCCTTATACAAACAAATGGACTTTGGCTGCACCATTGGCACGACGAAAAGGTTGTGTCGGAGTGGCTACGGCAGATGGATATCTTTATGTGATGGGTGGTCAGGATGCTCCTGCTAATCATCCAACAGCTTGTAGGTAAGCATAATTTGTTGCTTGGGATAAATTAAAACAAATTTTTCTCTATTCAAATAAAATACGTATCTTAGTGAATGATTTTTGCCCATTCGAAAAAATCATGAAAAATTGGTCATCTCAGGATTTCATATCTAACATATCCTTTGTTCAATTATTGTGAAATTTTCAGGAAGTACATAAATTTTGTCCCTCTTTCGAATGGTACTAGCCATTTTCATCAAAAGTTACACAGTAAAATGTTTTATCTTCAACCATTTTTAAAACGTGACAAATGGGCCCTGAACAAATTTTTGATAAAAATCGACAGGACACTCAAACTGACAATGGATTGAAATTCTTAAATACACATCACTTTCTTAATCACTGAGGATCCAATCTTAGGCATGTAATATTTATCTGATCATAAGTGTACTTTTATATTTTAAACATAACTTACGGATAAAGTGAAGTTATACAGGGTGTTACAAATTCGATGGGATAGCATTGCTAATTCCTAAACAATAAGAGATACAGCGTCGGTTAAATGGAGGCAAAGTTGCGCATTTTGGCACTCAATAATATGCCGCTGAGAAACTTAAAAAATTCGGAGCACTTCCGGAGATATCCGGAAAAAATCGATTTTTTCAAAATTCTTTTTTATTTCCTCCTGAGTTAGTTTGAAGGAATTATTGAAAACGAGTGGCACATTTTCATGGCCACTTTTTCTCCTCTTGAAGGTAGGGTGGTCGGAATTTATATCCGACGTTTCGATTTTTCGCAACCATCATCAACTTAATTTTTTCAAATACAAACCCAACTTTTTTTATGCATTTTTGGATAGCTCCTGACTTCCTGAACATCATGATGTGTCACACTTGTCATTCCAAAATATGCAGAATTATAATCCGAGATTTTTCAAAATCAAACCTCTTGATCTCTTTGTAATGCAATGCGCGTATCGCAGTCATGGTAACAATAACAACTTGTCACGCCTGTGGATAGTTTTGGAGCTTGAATAATAAAACTCCAGCTTAAAAACAGTTTCTCGACTAGTTTTTGATCATCAAAACTATTCATAGGCGTGACAAGTTGTTATTGTTACCATGACTACCATACGCGCATTGCATTACAAAGAGATCAAGAGGTTTGATTTTGAAAAATCTCGGATTATAATTCTGCATATTTTGGAATGACAAGTGTGACACATCATGATGTTCAGGAAGTCAGGAGCTATCCAAAAATGCATAAAAAAAGTTGGGTTTGTATTTGAAAAAATTAAGTTGATGATGGTTGCGGAAAATCGGAACGTCGGATATAAATTTCGACCACCCTACCTTCAAGAGGAGAAAAAGTGGCCATGAAAATGTGCCACTCGTTTTCAATAATTCCTTCAAACTAACTCAGGAGGAAATAAAAAAGAATTTTGAAAAAATCGATTTTTTCCGGATATCTCCGGAAGTGCTCCGAATTTTTTAAGTTTCTCAGCGGCATATTATTGAGTGCCAAAATGCGCAACTTTGCCTCCATTTAACCGACGCTGTATCTCTTATGGTTTAGGAATTAGCAATGCTATCCCATCGAATTTGTAACACCCTGTATATGTAGATACCTATAATCTACTATTCAAGTGTTTTCAAAATGTCATAAAAGCTTGCCGCTGCAAACAACTAGATAAAAGACAAAAACTGCGTAAGATCACTTTCTGATGGATTTGAAATGTGTCGTTATCAGCCACAGCAGTATGATAACTTTTTCTTCCATAGTCCGATTTCAATCTTTTTCTAGCAAAATGTAGATACATGTTTCGGTTTTGATTAGTCTTATCCAATTCTCGAAAATACAATTAACACTGTGGAATAATTTTACAATGTAAACTGTACTAGATTTGCTTTTCTCAAGTTTGATTCTTTTCTGTTGATTTTGCTGTTTTTTTTTCTTTTCGTTACCGTTACCAGGTTAGGAGATGTGAATTTTTGAAATAAAGATTACACTTTTTGATCAAGTCCATTTTTAATTAAAACATAAAAGTAGGGGTTTCAAAATCAAGTACCTCGTGTTACCTCCTCTAGGTCTTGTTACAACTAGTTAACGTCGATCCATTCCTCTAATTAGGTTTTTTATAGCCTCTTGTGGAAAATCACCCCATTCTTTTTTCAGAGCGTTTTGAAAACTGAATCGTCTACCTAACATGCTTTATGCATCAATGTCAAAACTACTAGCGGGCCAGCGCATATCGTTTATTCCAACCTCTTCTAATTATGGGGTCACCATTCTGGCAGTATGTGGATTGTGCATGAAAACGAATTCGTTACCAATAAATTGTACAAAAACAACACGTTTTTCCAAAATTTCTTCAACCTACTTTCAAGCAGGTAGAGTTCCTCTGTCAATGAAAACGAGTTCTGTTCGAGCGTCAAATGAACACCAGATACTAAATCTTAAAACCCCTACTTTCTTCATTCAATTGGAAATAGACTTCAAAATAGATCAAAAAATGTTGTGTTCATTTCAAAAATTCACATGTCACTTGAACCGATTTCGTTATCGAAAAGAAAACAACGGCTTAATGTTGAAAATTCAAATTTGACAGAAAGGCATACCGAGTGTAGTATTATCTACATTTTCGAAGAAAAAATCATCATAAATCTGATTTCATCTTGATTTTGGTTGTCCCGAATTTTAAGTCGGTGAGTGTTATTATTGCGAAGAAACTCTGCATGTGTTTTCCCGCTTCAAAATAAGAACAAATCTCCCTATAAACATGTATCCGGAAATGCTTCGCTACTTGCTATGAACATGTCGTGTTCGAAAATGCTTCGTTGAAGTGCTACAGGGTGTTGAAGTTTTCATTTTTTTTATTTTTTTCTGTCGTTTCAATATTTGAATAAGACTTGTTGATACCATTACACAATCGTTGACTTGTATCTTTTTTACTGAGAATATGAAGCAGTTATACGAAATATTTTATAACTTCAAGCAGGTTACCTTCGCCATAATTTCAAAATCACATGTATTAACTATTTACAATTCAAATATCTCGAGAATGGTTGCCCGTAGTGACTTTCAACAGGTATACTTCTTCTGCGTCAAAATGAAAAAGACATTTATTTTTATACTCAAAAATGAAAAATACAGGTACATCCAAAACAGTTATGGCTGTACATAACAGGAAAAATATGTGTAGGTGGCGCCCTTTACAAGCAAGAGCCATACTAAAACAAATTCGAATTTCGCATGTCAAGAAACTGGATGACATCATTTTTATCAAAATTCCGACATTGGTTAAAATATTATTAAGAAAAAACAAAAATAAAACTTCAACACCCTGTTGTTCTGTTATGAAGCATTTCCGGATACATGTCTATAGGAGGTTTTGTTCTTATTTTGAAACGGGAAAACGCACTAATATTGAATATTTCCGGATAAAACTGAGTCGCCAACGCGAAAATTGTGACTTTTGTCTTGCTTATTAGGATGCGCTGATCATAATTGTTGAAAATAACCCAACCGTGCAACTCTCCACATTTTTAGTATGTCATTTGCGATATCGGCAGAAATCCAAGTTGGTGTTTCTCCTGACAAAAATGTTTTGGTGTGAGAAGAACTCTCTGAGGATCGTTAATATCTATATGAGTGGTCAAGAATTAACTGTAGATTCGACCTCAGTTTAAATGGTTTGAAGTTCATCATACTTCATTACTTCAATGTAGCTCGACCTAGGGTAACTTTGAGAGCTCGCTTAACAGTCTTCACTATTCTTTCCTAAAAACCACCCATCAGGCTCGTTCCATTATGAATTTCCATATAATTCGTAACTGGGAGACATAATCTTGAACGTTTTGAGGTAGGTTGATAAGGTCTCGAGCTCCGATGCGGTTCGCTTGAATTGTCTTCGCAATATCATAGTATTGTAACGGCTAATTTTTGATCTGATAGATCGTATTATTATTTCGGAGGTTTTGATGTAATGATTAGCGCACTACGAATCAATAGAAGATGATGGCGGTTGTTAAATATAAAAATATACCTCTTTCCATGTAGCCAAGTAAGGTTGAGCGTCTTCGCAGTGAGTTTGTCGCATTGTTCTCGCATTTTGTCTGGGTTTTGACTGTTCAATCATAATAAACTCAGTCCAGATCATTTCTCAAATGGGAAAATACATAAACAAACTAGTGAGGTCATGGCAATTATCATTTTCGCAGGCTCGAGACATGGTTGCCGGCTTGATTTGTTTTCTGTGACGTCATACCTTTCTGTTTGCTTATTTCTAAATTCCTTGGAATTTAATGGGTTTTGGGGAGAAATTTGACTGGGGAATTAAGAAATGATGAACATAGAATTAGTGGGTTCCAGTTAGTTCATTTTCTCTAGGGGGTTTTAATACATAGCCTTTTGTTTTCTGGAGCTACTCGGGGTACTCTGTTGTTAATCGATCACTTTCTGTTGATCGCAGCGCAATCTGCAGTTCGTTTGGAAAATTCATAACGTTTTTTTTAAAGGGGTACTGCGCACTGCGCCTATTGACACGAGATAGAAAAGGGGCCTTGTCGCCTTGTCTCTCGCAGCTCTGTCATGTCCTTCTCCTTCTACTCGTTCCTTGTTTTACCAAAAGTCTTCTTGATCGACCATTTTGAAAAATTCGAGTTAGTTCTTTGGAGTTCAGAAGTAGGTACGGTAACAAGTGCACATCGAATCACACGGCAAATTTGCAAGGCTCAATCACTACCACGTTGGTTTGGTGCTCTCTCTAATTGAGGATTTGAAGATTGAAAAGGCTGCAACGGCGAATTTTGGTCCCTATTGGCAGCTTTGGCATTTTGGAGGGAATTTCGCACCCGGAAGGGGATCCATTTCCGTGGTTTGATCGTGTTGAGCACGTGACTCCCTTTCATCTGGAAGAAAATCTCGAAACTTCTGAAACTCTGAGACTCTGAGCCTGATTTCTCATCGGATAGTGCTGAAACCCTCAATTGGAGGTAATTTATTCAATTTTCATATTTATTCCTATGGTGGTATTTAAAAGGGTACGATGGGTTTTTTTTTATATATTTCGAGTCTCTAAGACAGGGTTATTATATTTAGGGTTTTTCCGGTTTCCTTTGGAAATCTCTCACGTGCTGACGCCATTCGCACCGGCTATTTGAGGATTAGCCCGATTAGCCGAACGACGCGCTGCACTGCGCATGCAACCAACCGACGGCGACGCGCGACGCCCAGCACGAGACGCTTTGTCCTTCATCCGGTACTGTGGGCTGGACGTTTGAGGTTCTACGAGGGAGGACAGATAAGTCGAACTATTTTCATCAATTTTATTCGTTTCATTTGATCATTTTTTGAGTATTGGGTGCGCATACAGCACTCTGCTGTTAGTTCAAATCTAATCGCAACTTTGATCACTTTTATTGGTATAACTGTAACCATTTATTACGTTTATAATTATTTATAATATTGTGCGCCCTATGTTATGAGGTCTTAACAATTGCGGCATTTAAATACTTGTTACAAGGTGTACCAAATAGTGTAAACGTACTCGTTTAATAGTGATTTCCGACTTATTTTGTCCATCCTACTCAAGAGATGGGTTTTGAACTACTTATCTTCAGTTCATTGCGGCGTTGATTATTTGATCCTTCGAATTGGGATTCGAGATTAATAATTTGTATAGACAAGTATAATTATTTTGGGGTTATAAATTATTTATAGGATTTGGTAATATCAATAGACTGTTGTTGGGAATAATTGTTTTCTTAGCCATTGGATTATACGGACGCATTCAGGTAACCACCTTAGCTGTGATAATTCGTGGTTAGTATCTGGCTTAAGGGAGTGATTTGCTTAAGGATCTTAGAGGAGTAACTACGTGGCGCTCATTCATTGATATTTATTTTATCACTAGTTGATTTCGACATCTTTTGAACCTCAGCCATTCTCCGCTGATTAAAGGCTGGCCGGCCTCCTCTTGGATCAGTAGAGTTGCTTGAGTAAACGCCTTTCTGCGTTTAAAGGCCACGTCACAGTATATTGTATGCGGCACACTTATACTTTTCTTGGTTATTCACCTGGTTTTTCATTTCACAGAAATCTATGGCTGTCACGGTCACATTTGTATAATGGTATTTGTAAAAATGTTTTCTCGATATCAGATGCATGTCCGATTTTTCCGAATGGAAAATTTGGTAAAATGCGTAGAAGTTCCGACACTAAGTCCCCTCTGGATCTTATGAACTATTCAGTGAAACCATTCCTTGTGCATGGGCACTGGTAAAATATTTCCTCAAAGCTACGTCATAATCCATCAACTCCATCCAAACAGCAAAGATATGCCATGAACATCACGATTATTCACGTTAACCTCCGCTAATTGATGGTTTTTGGCAAATTCTTCAATAATCGGATCTTTAACTGATGGTGGACAAAAGGAGTTAAAACAGATGTCTGGACTTCCAATGCACACATTTCTAGGACGTTATCGTTATACTTCATTTCCTTAATTTTCACCCGTATTCTAAGGCAATGTCTATTTGGGATGATGTATTTATTTCCGAAAACTCATGATTGATACGTTGTAGACCCTGACGACTTCTAAGTTCAACTGTCTTGATGCGGACTCTTTTATAAACGTACCTTGACTACCGCCATCGAAAATGAGTCACCAACATTGGTTTTCCTTATTGTTTACCATAAAAGCCCTAGCAGTTTGCAAAAATACATTGTGTTGAAAAAAACTGAAAGAACTCGCAGTAACATGATCATTTGCGTAGATCTTTGCGCCATCAGAAGAATCACAATTTTTCGCGTAGATCGAATCACAAAGCGATGTGATATATCTTTCACCGCATGAAAAACGAAGTTTTTCTAGTTTTACAAAAACGAGCTCCGCGATTAAGTTTTGCACATCTGAAACTGCGGTTTTCGGATTAAAAAATGCCTTTTTTCTAAACGATAGAGTTTTTGAAATTACAATTTCCGGTGTCCTAATCTTTCGAGCGAAATGAACACTTTTGATCAACCGCCGCGCCGCGCTGTGGACCATTCTGCCGCAGTAAAGATTATTTCACCATTATTTTTTCGATTTTCAGAATATATTTGTCGAGATCACTGTTATTTATCATTTGAATTGTTTGATATACGTTCAACATGAATCGGTGATCAATTTCAATTTTTCAAAAACATCAAAGGAGTTACCGTCATACCAACGCTTACAACACTAGACAAACAAATCTGCCTCTGCCTATACCAAAGACTTCTCTGACCAAAAATTCAGTCATGTACGTAAGCATTAAAATGTTTAATCACCTTCCTGCTAACATCAGATCCTCTGGAGCACTCCACATATTCAAGAAGAGGAGTTCACATAATTTTGAGAGATAAAGCTTATTATAATGCCTCCGAATACTTCGAAGATATCTTTGATACTTGTGTCTATGCGCAGTGTTAATTTTCCGATCTTGAATATTCTACCCATTTTTATATGTATTGTTCTTTACTTTTGGACTAGTTCCGATCATTTTTTTTACCGGTTATCGATATTGTTGTTTGCGCTTACTCGTTTGTGCTGTGTGATATTATATTTATTCAATATTTTTTTTTTTTTAATTATGGCGTATTTGATAATAATTATTGTTGTTGATTTCTGCTTTGTGAATGAATACTTCGTATTTTGCACAATAAAGCTTATTTTGATTTGATTTGATTTGAATGATTTTAGCAATCTGGTTCTCATAGGAACCTGTTGATTCATTTAGCGGCTCTTCACTTGCAACTGATATGACGTCTGACAATACTTTTTCATTACTAGACATCACTACAATGCTTATTGAAATCGACATACATACGATACGATTATTATGTGTTAATTTGATTGCCCCAATATCGTTGCTACCATGTTTTGAATTGAATTGGTTGTCAAATAATGTAATTGAAGAAAATGTTTGGAATTGTGAGATCGAGTTGTATGTACTCATTATTGACCCTTTCATGTTTTCCATCCATTTTCTTCATTTGCCCACCGATATGGGCAATCCGTTGTGGTTTTAATTTTCAGATTACCACGTGAAAATGGTTCGTATTCATGATCCTCGAAATAATATTATTTCAGTTAAGCTCATAGGACCCCGGAAAATGATATTGCAAGCATGTCTTGTTAAAACATATCAGTATAACTTGTTGAATGAAATATTAATACTCTTTCAGGTTTGATTGTGTTGAGCGGTATGACCCTGCTACTGATACCTGGGCAACAGTGAATTCGCTTTCGAGTAAACGTGATGCTATTGCTTGTTCTTCGTTTGGTGATAAGCTCTACTCGATAGGAGGCTACGATGGTAACGTGTATTTGAGGGATGTAGAAGCTTTTGATCCGATCACAAACAAATGGGATGTTTTGACTTCATTGAAAATAGGCCGTGCAGGAGCCTGTGCAATATCCGTATCCAATCAAGTTTTTCAACATTCTGATTGACGCGCGTGAAGAAAATTGGAAGACTTTGGTGAAATACTGTGATTCAATTGTGATTTTAGTTGTTCTGTCCTAGGATTTTACACTATACCGTGACAAATGTACCGGGCGTTCTTGAATAAAAAACAGGATTTTGAAATCTAACCCAAACAAAAAACATCTTGTGACAGAACCGCTGAAATAGAAATCCACATCGAGATTTGCGTTGAAAAAATGTTTAGTAATCTGATTTTCTTGTTTTAAAAAGTGTATTACATGAAATCATAGTATTAACATGATAAAATAAATATTCAATATTTTATTCAGACATTTCCAGTACATTTTTGACAGAAAGTATACTCTTATAACGCTGGTACTGCAATACTGGGTCCATACAGTTCTCTACTTTTGTAAAAATATGAATTATTGCAGTGTCAACTATTTGTAGTTTTTGTATTTTGTATACAACTTTAAATATTTTTCTATTCATGTGTCGTTCAACTGTTTGAGTACTAGGTTTTTTGTTATCGATATAATAAATCTAGTTGCCCCAAAACTAAGGAGAGGAATGAATTCTCTTTGGGACATAACTATTTTTCCCTCCGCCATACAAAAATCTAATTAAAAATTCATCCTGTGTGATATACAGGGTGTCTTGAAATTAGATGTCAATAATTCAACCACGTGTTCTACGCCCCAAAATAGAAATGAAACTTCATATAAACTAATCCACAAACTCTTCGTTTTCATGATACAGGATGTTGAAGGTGAAGAACTGATGATGGTTTTTTGTAGATATTTTCGAAACCTATCAAGATAATTAAATACAATTTGGTACAGTCACTAAACTTTGTACACTCTATACAGGGTTATTCACGTTATTCGACACGGAACATTATGGCTAAAGTATCTGATTTCAGAGAAGTTTTTTTTCTGGATGGATAGGGATCCTTTAAGGCTACATTTTAAAAATATTTTCATGTTATACAGGGTGTCCCTAAAACACGAAACGTATCAAAGTTGTATTTTTTCAAATGGAATACCTTGTATATTATTCAATTTTTGGCTTGTATTATCAAAATTAAGGTTAGTTTGATTGAGGTTTAATACACCTAAACCTTATGATTTTTGAAATATCTTCAATTTTGCGAAAATGTAGTATTCATTTTAATGTCTAATTTCTCAGCTGTTGTTTTCTTTTTTAACCAAATCAATAATCTAGTCTACCAATTGATCAGGATTGATGTCACACTTATCAAACTTTTGATAACATATACAGAGTGTCTAAAAATTATGGTTAGATAATCATTATCTTTAAACGGTAATAACTTGTTTTATTCAAATGGCACGCCCTGTATTTTATGTCAACAACATATGTAAAATTTGATTGTCTATTGAATATTATTATACCTTCTTATAGCTAACTGTTCACGTTTTCAAGTAAAACGAAGTCTCAATTATGTAAACTAATTTAACCTATTGGCTTGAATTATGAACAAAGATAAAAACATGGTGGAAATACAACAAACAATTTTTCATAGCAAGAGTTCAAAATGACGACCATCCGACTCTTAAAAAAAACGTATCCTTTTTCCAAAACATCCAACAACATTTGCCAACATACGCGGGCTCACGGTTCGGAAAGCTTCTCTGATGCGTTGCTTCATATCATCTGGTGTTGTCGGTGGTGTGTTATAAACGATCCCTTTTGTGTATCCCCACAAAAAGAAATCTTGTGGCGTCAAGTCGGGTGACCTTGGGGGCCAAGCTTGAAAACCATTTCAAAGTTTACCTATTACTATAAGTTAGATCACTCATCCACGCGGAACCTTTCATTCGCAGGAATCAGAGGCGGCTCAAAATACTTGAAATTTCCCGACACCGGCAAAAAATATCTTGTTTTACGAGGGTCCAAACATACAATTGAAATCACGCGGTGACTTGTTTGGATACCGGGAGCATTTCAAATTATTCTAGATTTTGTGACTGTAGTGGGTATTTGATATGCAAAAAAAAACATGTCACGCATATTTCATTATAGTAATATATTATTTTATTTCATACTGTACCGTAAAGTATCATTTACCGGACCCAAAACCAGTCCGGTAAATGATACTTTACATCATCACGGTAAAAAAAAATTACTTGACTACTCCAAAAATGTCATTTTGCATCATCAAAGACTGTGAAATTGCATTGGTAACATGGTAACACGGTTTGGCTGGCGCCAAACACGATATTTTCGTTCACTGTTTTATCTACACGGAAGATTTTGCGCCATTCGCAGAAAGCCTCAAACTCCTTTTGATACCTTTCCGCCGATTTGCGCTTTGCAGCTTTTATGCAAAATTTGGTCCATTTTGCAACTTGTTCACTTAACATAAACGGTTGGTAAGGTATATCAGATAGGACAAACATAAGTTGTTACATGGTCTGGCTGGCGCCATCTCATGGTACGAATGTGAGGTGGACTGCCACTCTTAGTGTGTGGTTTGAGAAGAAAGCACTTTAAACCGATTAAAAATAGTTATTACAGTATGAAACAAAACAATGTACGATACACAGACACTAGACTCGGCTCCTTCGTCGCCTCGTCCATAAACATCTTGACTCGTGATTTAAAAAGTCATTTACCGCCTTAGTAACGTGAATAACTATTACTATATGTACATTGTTACAAAATCTACATTTAAATAATAATAATAATAATCATTATTATATATGTTGTAAAATAGCAAGTTTCGTATCACTTTTTTTCGCTCTGCTGGTTTTAATTTGTTTATCAGCAAATTTTAACTTGAAATATATCCGAACTCTTGTATACAGTGAAATTAGAAAATCTAAGGAAAATTCTTTGCAAGTATGATCAAAAATGACATTCGAAAACGACTGCTTCAATTTCTTGCCAATATGGTCTTGACCAGCCAAATCTTCAAATTTGCTTGTGAATATATTGCAACAATGTATTCACAAATGTCACAATAATTGAACTAAGGATAGTCTAGCCATAAAATTTTGAACTTGGACATAAAAATTTGGTCATTTTTGCCAAGTTCAAGATTTCATATCTAGACTCTTTGTTCAATTTTTGTAAAATTTTCAAGGAGTACATACTGTTGACCCCTCTTTCGAATGATGCTAGACATTTTTATCAAAATTTACACACAAAACAGTTTTATTTTTAACCCTTTTTTAAACCTGATAAAAGGACAGTAAACACATTTTTTAAAGAAATCGCCAGGACTCGTGAACTGACAAATGTATTGAAGTTTTTAAATACACGATTACTTCTTTGACAACTGATGCAGGATAGAAGTTTCATCAAATTTTAGGCCGTTTCTATTTATCTGGCCACCACTGTATGTCAAAGCGAGTTATATCATAATCAACCAGTGTCACTCAACCTTGGTTGATTTTGCGTTATTCTGATGATTGTTGATCAAAGTATACATTTACGAGGATGATAACCAACATTGATGGCTGCGAATAATTCTGTAATTTATATCAAAAACTGCCTATGTCGAGATGTATTTCTGCCAAAAAGTGCGAAAGTCAAGACGGTCAAAATATCATGACAATAGAAAATATCGTGAATCACTCAGAATTTATAGCCTTCAAATGAATAATTCCCGTTTCCGGATTATTTAGTTTTTTGAGAAATTGAACTGTGTGATGTTTGAAAAAATGATGCAAACCAGTTTCAATTGCATACAAATATGCGATAATTACAACCTAATGACAAGATTTCACTTGATCGGGTCCACTTAACTTTAACTTAAATTATCAACTGCACAATACACGTTACAAATGTTTAAAATGTCCCAACTAACACAAGGCACAAGGATATAACTAAAAATGTTACACTAGTTACGAGACAACTCGGTACAATTGCATGAAATTAAGTACAGCAAATTTGCAAAGCGACCGCGAGCCACGTATAGATTTCAGGACATAAGCTCCGCCCCGGCAACAGGCAAACCGTCTGGCTGCGGGTCGACGTAAGGGGTAGGCAGAACTGGAATTGTTGTCGAGTGATTCAACTTATAGTATGGGTAAACTTTGACCATTTCTTCCAATCCACCGATTTTGAAAACGATCATTTAAATATTCTCTGACCGCAAGATGAAAATGCGCAGGAGCTCCATCCATTTGGAGCCACATATAGTTCCTCTTATGTCCAATGGAACGTCTTGTAACAAGACTGGAAATTGATTGATCAAAAATTCTAAAAACAACCTTCCATTTAAATGTTCTTCAAAAAAGTAAGGACCGATTAATTATTGACCCATTCTCCAGCCCACACATTCACTGACCATCTATGTTGATCATGAACAATCCTGAATTGATGTGGATTGGAATCAGAATAATAGTGAAAGTTATGCCGATCAACAGTTCCATTGTTATGAAATCTACATTCGTCAGTAGACATAACTGAGTTAAAAAAGTGTTCATTATCTGCACATTTCTCTAATACCCACTTACAAAATCCAACTCGTCTTTCATAATGGTCTTCGGACAGTTCTTGGTGAAGCTGAATTTTATAAGCATGATAATTATATTTTTTGAGGACTCTTGAAACGCTCGCTTGGCTCATGTCGATATTTTGCGCAATTTGGTTTTGACATATGAGGATTCTCGATTACGGAGGTGATCACCGCAAATTAAGTTTCTTGATTTCCAGTCACAGGTTTCCTTCCGATGGGTTTTTTATACTGAACACTTCCAGTTTCTCTGAATTGTGTTACCAGTCTCTCAAATACTGCCTTATTTGGATGGTTTCTGTTTGGAAATCTGTCAGCGTAAACTCTTGATGCTAAGAGGCAGTTTTGATGGCATTCTTCCAGCATAAAAATCATGTCAATCCGTTCTTCTTTTGGATAAATTAGCATTTTTTAGCTATTGCTAGCACTAATAGAACGATTAGTAATTGAAAATATCAATAAATAACTGATAACTTTAAGTAAATAATAATAAGGGTTGTCAAAACACCATAGGTGAAATATTATTATGTTCCTAACGAGGGTTTGGAGACGGCATCTCTCTCCATCTATTGGTGTTAATGAGAAACCTATTTTTTTTTCTTTTTTTTCGCTTTACTTGAAAACGTGAAGAGTTAGCTAAAAGAAGGTAATAATATTCGATAGACAATCAAATTTTACATCTGTTGTTGACATAAAATACAGGACGTGCCATTTAAATAAAACAAGCTATTTCCGTTTAAAGATAATGATTATTTAACCATAATTTTAAGACACTCTGTATAAGTTATCAATAGTTTCATAAGTGTGACATCAATCTTGATCAATTGGTAGACTTAATTATTAATTTGGTTAAAAAAAAGAAAACAACAGCTAAGAAATTAGGCATATTAATGAATACTACATTTTCGCAAAATTGAAGATATTTCAAAAACCATAAGGTTTAGGTATATTAAACCTAAATCAAACTCACCTTAATTTACATCATACAAGCCAAAAATGAAATAATATACAAGGTATTCCATTTTAAAAAATACAACTTTGATACGTTTCGTGTTTTAGAGACACCCTGTATAACATGAAAATATATTTAAAATGTAGCCAAAGGCCCAATGCACATAGAAGTGGCGAAAGGCGGCGGTGCTGTGCAGGCGCTTGAGAGACGAGGCGCACCGGCGCGCCGCCGACTTGAATTCCTCAACACTAGTCGCGAAAAGGCGAAGGTGCGGTGCGAAAATGGCGGAGTTTAGTTTAATTTAGTTGCTCCGTTGTTCGTGTGGTATCCAAAATGTACACGGAAGAAGATAGTGACGAGGATATTTTAGATCTTGTAATTTTATCAAACATACAAAGTCAAAGGAAGTTTTGGGTTCATCCTTTATGGTTGAAAAAAAGCAAACATGGAATGTTTGTCGTGACGTGACGCACGCTTCCTCGAAACCATTCAAGAAGTGCAGGAGCAGCGCGGCAAAGGCGCTGAAGCGACAAGCCGCGCCACGTCACATTAGTGTACCTTTCTCAATGAGTTTACATAGAGGAAGTGAGAAAACGTTGCGTCTCTCGCCATGTCTGCACCGCACTGCCGCCTTTCGCCACTTCTATGTGCATTGGGGCTTGAGCGGTCCTTATCCATCCAGAAAAAAAAACTTCTGTGAAATCAGATACTTGAGCCATAATATTTTGTGTCGAATAACGTGAATAGCCCTGTATAATGAACAAACTCACTATTGTATATTTTTTATGAGTGGGACATACAGGGACGAGTTTGAGAAAAATGGACCTAAAATTTTTTGCTTGTTGATGTTCGGTAGTTTTGCCTACAAATTTTGAAAATCTGGAGTTTTTTTATATAAATGAGGTACAGTCCGTTTCACGAGGGTTCATACTCACGTCATAGATGACGTCATTACTTGAAAAAAAACGTATGTCGTAGCTAATTCATATAGTTTCAAGAGCGTTCAAATTTTGTATTGAAGCCGAACAAGTATGTTCCAAAACGTTCTCCAGAGCACGTTCAGATTTGTTTTCCATTTAGATTTTGGATATTCTATTCCAGTTCGCTTCTGTTTGTGCATTAAGAAAATCATGTAGAATGAAATTCCAAGATATGTAGTTTTTGAAAAATCTTCACATGGAGGGATTGCAAGCTCGAGAGAGTGAAAAAATACATTCATCCATACATTCGTCCAGTAGAAATATCAATATTAAAAAAAAAATTGCTGAGGAGCTGATCTTTTTGGGGGATACATTCGCCACAATTGTGTGTTTTTGCAAAGGGTTTTTTTTTATTTATGATAGTTCACATAACGGACTTCTCTTAGTATACTAATAAGCAATCGTTGCTATATAGAAACATTTGAATAAAAAACTAAGAAAGCACCATTATCGCAAAAACCCACAATAGTCGAGTTTTATTCTTATCAGTAGACGTCCCCCCATCACTGGATGAACATCAACCCACGAGAAATCAGCTAGTCAGCATTTTTTTTATGATTTATTAGGTAAACGAAATTTAATACATCAGTTTGGTGGCCAAAAGTAGATTAACAGCCTAAAACTTGATAACACTTTGATCCTGCAACAGTTATCAAAGATGTAATGGTGCATTAAAGAAGTTGAATCCATTTGTCAGTTCACTAAACCAGCGATTCTTTTCGATTTTCATAGGGTACACAAATTTTTCCTTTCGGATGGTGCTAACCAATTTTTCCAGAACTTTCTACAGAGTGTATGTATTTTTCCAAGTTTTATGATAGTGTCAAAAAGAACAAAGCATCAGACCATTGTGTTTTTTGAAAATGCGGAGTAAAGGATTTTCCTTGTAATTTGCAAACCGCCTTAATAGCCGTTATTTTAAGTTATAAAAAAATGATAAATTATCAATAATTTTTTTATACCTAACTCATGAAATAACGGCCATTTGAGGGGGAGGGAAAAATGGAAACATTTTTCAGATCAGTTATCAACTGCAAGACATCACTTCCTGCCCAATCATAAGGTGATAAATAAGTCACATTCCTTACTATAGGAGAAGAAAATAATAAACGTAATTTTATTACAAACAAGTACCAGCGGAACATAGATGAGGAGACTGAAATCATGAACACGAACTGAATATAAACTAAAATAATGTCAAATTCTGCCTGCCCAAAATATTCATTCAATAACAAGACTAGCCCTTTTTTTCTTTTCTCAACAACGCATGACTGCTCCAATAATCCATCTATCTTTCTGATCTCTGGACTGCAATTGACGTGGATGCCTTGAAGTCCCCATCAATTCTGATTCCATGAGATCTGATCTTTTAAGAGTTGTAATTTCAATTCAAAGGGCATCAGATACTCTCTACAAAAGTTCAGGAGATGGAATAGGAAATGAATAGGTACAAAGAACTAGTCTTATGAAATAACTTACCTCCAAATCGGCCTCAAGTGGTAACAAAGGTTTTTCAGCATCTCCATCCTCTGTATAGTAGACCACAAGCTTTTTATCGTATTTTGTTCACATTCTGAATACCGACAAGGTATTTTATACAACAAAACTGTGACATTGGAGAAGTTAACTGACTTGTGTTTTGACAACAACATTGTTTTGATTAATTACTTGAGCACATAACCAAATTTTAGGTTATTATTATTCTGAGATGATAGAAATCAGCTGTTGCTCGGCGGCCATTTTGGATTCTAGTAACGACCGATGTTTATTACGTCACTAATTCGGTTTCAGTCTGTTTTTAAACCTCTCCATGAGTTAGAAAAGGAGAGACAATCAATGACGTGAGTACAAACCCTCGTGAAACGGACTATACTCTTGTTGTAACTCGCTCAGACGCGTCCCAGCGAGGAAGGTTAGGAGTACTTTATCTATGTAAAAAGCTCTAGATTTTGAAATTGTGCATGCAAAACTACTAAAAATCAATAACCAAAAAATGTAGGGCACATTTTTCCCAAGCCCGTCCCTGTATTCCCAACCATGAAGGTAATACAACTAAGTTTCCGTTCTTTAGGTGGAGCGTAAAAAGGTTGGTAACTGTCTAGTCTATGGATTCTAGATTATATGAAGTTTTATTTCTATTTTGGGGTGTAGAATACGTGGTTGAAATAATAATCTTCTGATTTTGGGGTATGGGGTTTCCGGAAATGATGAGCAAAAAAAACTAGGGAGCATTCTAGACCAAAAATAAATGCTACTTTTTCCTATAACATTTTTTTGAAAATTGTTTATTAACGGAGTTACAGGGTATTAAACTTAAATTTTATTTGCAGTTTTTTTGGCCACGCCTTTCGCCGCGCTCATAATATTTTGATGAAATCTCGAATTTGGGGTTATCGGGATGTGGGAATTCAAATTTGTCCACCGTTTTTTCGCATTTTGTAGAGGGCGCCACATACATACTTATATTTTGATTTGAATGGTCCCAACTTTTTTGTGCTACACTGTATGCGACTTTTCAGTAAATATTTTTATACTCCCAACATTTTGACATAAAAATGGTATGCCACTTTTGTTTCGATAAATCTAACCGTTTTCGAGAAATACGCTAATATAACTTTGCTTGCATGTGATGAGTATGTTTTGGAATCATGCGCTTTGAGTTGTCGTGGAAAAAAAAATTATCAGGATTAGTTTTGACAGTTGGTAATTTTCACATTTTTTAATTTCTTCTTATTTTCAGTATTCTTGTCATTTACCAACATCAACGTAACACCAAATTTTTTTAAAAAATTACTAACTTTCAAAACCGAGTTCAAAACTAATTTTTCCGAAACTTGTTTCTACGGCAACTAAAGCACATGTTATCAAAGCATGCTATTTCCAATGTTGAAAATAAATTAAAATGATTTCGTATTCATCACATGCAGGCGAATTTATTTTGGCGTTTTTCTCGAAAACGGTTAGATTTATTGCAACAGAAAAGTGTTCCTTTTTTGTGTCAAAAGTTCGAGAGAATAAATAAATTTGATCAAAAGTCACATACAGTGTACCACAAAAAAGACCATTTAAATCAAAGTATAGGTTCCTATGTGGCGCCCTCTACAAAATGCAAAAAAAACGGGGGAAAAATATAAATTCCTCATCCCTATAAAGCCACAAATACGGGATTTCGTCAAAATATTATAAGAGGTATTGCAAAAAACCGCAAATAAAATGCAACTTCAACACCCTGTAACTCCGTCAAAAATCAATTTTCGAAAAAATATAAGAAAAGGTTGCATTCCTTTTTTGTCTAGAATTCTCACCTGAATTTTTTGCTCATCATTACCGGACATCCTGTATAACAACCCACCGTATCTGAAGAATTTTCGCTCTTGTTTCGAGGAATCTACCGCTTGGACCTACGTGTGATGAAGAAGTCGACAGTTGGAGAAATGATTCGCGAACAAGAAGTTGTCAGTCAGGCACGATCTAATCTCATGTTTATTGCGTAATATTCAGTAACATTGCAAGAGATTAAAAATTGATGAATAAACAATCCTAAAACTGTAGATGTGTGTATGTACTCCATATATTCATTGGTACAATCGAGGGGGATTTGTCACCAGGGGCCGGATTTTGTGTACTGTGGAATTCCATAGCGACACGTCGCTCTTCGCATCAAATGATGGGGAAGCGACGTATTGCTTGAATTCCACAGGTACACGGAATTCGACCATAGTTGCAAATTTCAGACTCTGTTCAGGAGCTCAAAACATAGACCTATTTCGATTTATATACGGTGTGTTTCATTTTGTTTGGCGACAATTCGGTGTAATTAAAAATAGACCGAAAAAGTTGACATGTTATTTCCAAGGTTTTCTATGATTAATAGAAGAGTCCCAAAATTGTAAAAGTTATCAGGCATTTTTTAAATTTAAAAACGAGTAGCGTTTCTGAATTTGGCATATACAAAAACCCCTATAACGATAATATTGTCATAAGATGTTATACAGAATGTTCAAAATCTCAGGTCAAATATTCAAAAATATAAATCTTTATAACCACTCTTTATAAATTCTAAAAAAGATTTTTCAAAAACCTTTTGACATCTCTCCAGGTATGATACGAACTATACACATGATAAGTCTGGTTACTCTAGCTTATTCCGAGCGTTCAAAAATCAAGGTCAAAAATTATAAAAAAAATATTTTATTTTAATTAGTATTATCGATAGGACTAGAGTCAAATTTCAATGGGTAGTGAATACGAGAACAGATTCTTACAGTTTTGTTACTCTAGCTTATACGGGGGCAATTCGAATAGAAAGCAAAAATGGTTGGCATTCTTTTTGAAAGCTTCCTATAGCTAGAGTTGCAAAACTATTAGAATCAGTACTCGTATTTAGAAGAGTACTTTTGAAAAGTTCATTCATCCATATTTTACTCTTATCATATCAATATTACTATTTCAAATAAAATTATTTTTTTATAACTTTTGACCTGAATCTTTGAACGCTCGGTTTAAGCTAGAGTGACAAAACTCATGAAGTGTATAGCCCGTACCATAACTAAAGAGATGACAAAATGTTTTTGCAAAATCTTTGCTAGTATTTGTAAAGGGTGATTAAAAAAAAAAATTTTTTGTTCAATATTTGATCTAACATTTTGATTATTCTGTAAAAAAATATTTCAAGAATATCGGTTTAGAAGTTTTTGGATATGCCAAATTCAGAAACGCTATCCGTTTTTTAATTTAAAAAAATGCCTAATAACTTTTCACGTTTTTGGGGCCCTTCTTTTAATCACAGAGAGCTATGAAAACGACATACGTATGTTAAATTTCGCTAAATGAAAAGATAGATCTTTTTGAGTACTTTAAACCAGAAATAAAAAAAATCTGAATCAGTCTATTTTCAATTGAATACAGAATTGTCGCCAATCAGAATGAAAAACACTGTACACCTTAGTTCAAAAGTTGATATCAAGTTTGGAAAATACACATGGTGAGAAAGTTATTTTGCAAATTTTGGACCAAGTAAATTGGTTTTTTCGTGTTTTGCGACAATATTGTTGTGAGAGGGTTTTCTGTGTCGTGAAACAGGAATATATGATAGGTATTTTATATAGAGATATTTTAATTTTGTCCATTCTGTAGAGGTCGCCACGTGTGGTATCTCCAATGCCTCTATCAATCAATCAAAATATACATACTTAATTGTCAGATTCAAAATCTGTAGATAAAGCAAGTTCAACTTGAAGAATATACAGGGTGTCCCATAATTAGTGGACGTTACTTAAGCTCTGTATTTATCGGTCAAAAGTAACCCAACTTACTTTATCATATAAACATACAGTGTGTCCCCGGATCGACGCATGAATATGTGACAAAGACAACAAGTTATTGAATTCAAATTTCACCTTTTGGGGTTTAGCCTACTAATTTGTATAATAATTTTAGTTTCGAAAAATCCAGCATGTCTTGGAAATTTACCTTGGAACTATTTTTCTCAACAGTGAGGTGCTTTTTCTGTACGAGATATGGCAAGATGTTCTTGTAAAAAGTTGTTCCGAATGAAAAACTGAGTGAGAATGCAAAATTTCAAAACCGCCTACGTTGATATTCTGTACTTTTTCATTCCACGTTTTCAGAATAGCATGAAAATTAATTAAGTCTCAATTTTTTAAGTTTGATTGTGTTTTTTTTTATTTCAAAATACTTTTTCAATTTGCAGAATTGCGTGATTCATGATTTAAAGAACTTCTAGTATTAAACTTTTCTAATATCTTCAAGAGATCATAATAGGCGAATGGTTTTGAAATTTTGCATCCCCACTCAGTTTTTCATTATGAAAAACTTTTTTCAATATCATTTTGTCGAATCTTCTATAAAAGAAGCACTCTACTAGTAAGAAAAAAGGTCAATTTCCAAGACGTGATTGATTTTTCGAAACTGAAATTATGACACAGATTGGTTTCTATCCAAGCAAGGCTGAACCCCAGATGATGGAATTTGAATTCACAAATGTTTGGTCTATTTCACCTATCCATGCTTCGATCCGGGGACACACTCTAAAACTAAAGTTTCATCCACCAATTAAGGGTCACCCTGTGAATTGTTCAAGTTGAACTTGCTTTGTCTACCGATTTTGAATCTGACAATTAAGTATATTTTGATTGATTCATAGAGGCACAAGTGGCGAACTCTACAGAATGGACAAAAATAAAATACTTCTATATAAAACAGCTATCATATATTTCTATTTCACGACTCAGAAAACCCTCTAACTAAGGGGGATACTTGAGGATGGGGACATTTGAGGATGGATTTTTCCAATTATTTCCAAAATGGTTTGAATAAAAGTTTTGAAACTTTGGAATCACACTATGATTCTTAGCATTTTTTTTTACATGAGTTACTTTAATGTCGATTTGCGGCAGAACGGTCGTGAAATTTATCGACCGGTATAAAGAGTACATTTTTTGTATGAAGGGATTTATGGAAAAAGGTCCAAATCTCCACAATTTCAAAATAGATTATATTTATCTCATCAGTTCGACGCGTTTTGGGGTAGCCCCATTATCAAGAACTGTGATAAGCTTTACTATATGTATATGTCATTTTCACAAACATTGCACAAACAAACCGGAAACATAGTTGAAAATTAATTAATCACAAATTACAACAATCGAATTACAATTACAATCACAATTATAAACAAACACTTCCAACCTCACTATTTTTTGAAAGAAGAAAAAATAGTGAGGTTGGAAGTGTTTGTTTATTAGGCCAGGAAACGAAGACATAAATTCGGAAATAAATAGTGCTAATCGAATCATTTGTTTAAGTTGTAGGGTTGACCCTTAGGAGTAACATACCAAAAGTCCCCAACCGTGGACCTCGTGCGTTAGGCGGGGGGACGGAGGGAAGGGCCGGTTTATAGGTTTTTGCCTATTATCTAGAAAACCAAACGTCCCAGCGCAATGATTGCCCTATACGAAATTAAAGTAAATTAAATTGTATACAAAAAAGGTCTCATTGATTTTTTTGCTAGGAGTACTAGTTAGTGTCGTTTGATACTTTGGAAATGCGAATAGGAGCAAAAAACTGTGTATTACGACAGATTAAGACAAACAGGAATATTTTATTTCACAAGGCACTTACAATCACTTGATTATCTTTCGAATTCATCGTCGAAACTATCATCATCGTCGTCGCCTTTGATGTCAACGATTGGAGGGCCGTTGGCACACGAAGCGCGGCAAGTGCTGCACACAAGCGAACATGATATTCCTGCTTTGGGGCATCCGCAACGGCTTTCGCAACCAGTTTTGAAGCCGCAAAAATATATCATTTGGGACGGATTCCGGCGCAACTGGGTCAGCGCTTGTGACAGGGGTGAGAAAGCCATCCGAACCCCTCATCCATCCCCAAGCAGTTGGATCCTGCTGCTGATCTCCATATAGCCATAATATATTGATACAAACCTGCAAATGAATTCTAAGGGAGTGTTGGCGAGCAGCGCCTCTGGTAGGTGGAAGTCACGCAAGATCAGGCTTTCGTTTTGTAGAGGCTTTAATGAAGGCGTGGTGTCGTACCCGGTTCAGGTCTGCTCCTTCTGGGTCTTGGTACATTGCCAAGAAAAGGATCTCTCCTGCATCAGCTACCATGTCCTGTGATGATGAGGGATCACAGAAGACCTTGTAGATGTCTGTTATCGTCTCCCCAGCATTCAAAAATACTTTCACTGCACCTCCCTTACTCTTGTTATAGATAGCGGAGGTAGTATCACAACCGCTGAATGAATGGAGTAAAAAGATAGTCTTCGCAAATGGCAGCTTTTGGAGGTTGGTCACATTATACCAACGTGACTCCACCTTTCCTCTGCTTGGCTTAAAGAAAAGCATTTGTTTCTCAGGGGGGTATGTGCAACAAGCAACACCAATATACAGAGTGACCCATTTGAAAGCGGGCCACCCTTATAACTTTTTAATTTATTGATCGATTTTGACGTTTGTTTTTTGAAATGTAGAGGTGCAAAAGGTGTATTCTGAGACCATACGTCGCCCAGTTTTTTCCAAAAACCAAGGCTACTAGAGCATATCCAGAGGCTGAACAATCCAGAAACCATATTAGCGATTTTTTTAGAGAAAATCTGACTACGCTACTGGATTTTTCATCCTCTGAAATGGATCTGTACCAAATTTCAAGAAAAAAAATTAAAAATTAAAGATTAATTTTATTATGCACCAAGAAGTATTTTACCTCGAAACTCTTTCGATAGCAAGTCTATCAGAAAAAAATTATCAAATATAAACATATAAAAGATATTCTCATGTCAAAATACAATGAAAACAGTCAAACGACACTGACAAAAAAAATAGAAAAAAAATTACACACAGAAATAATATTGACGAATTGAATATTTTTTCATGAAATTTGTTACAGATCCATTCCAGGGGGGGATGAAAAATCCAGTGGCGTAGTCAGATTTTCTCTAAAAAAATCGCTAATATGTTTTCTGGATTTCTCAGCCTCTAAATATGCTCTAGTAGGCCTTGGTTTTTGGAAAAAACTGGGCGACGTATGGCCTCAACATACACCTTTTCCCTCTCTACATTTCAAAAAAAAAAAAAATTGTCAAAATCGATCAATAAATTAAAAAGCTATGAGGGTGGCCCGCTTTCAAATGGGTCACTCTGTAGGTCTATATCCTCCCCTATTATTGTAACAGTTTGGTGTTGGTCAGCTGCCTGCTGACCACAGCTGACGATTCTGGCATCAGCGTCTCCATTGGCTTCTACTGCCATTAGTCCTTGAGCTTCATTTTTTTGGTTAATATGTTTATGAGCCTGGTTTTGTTGGACTCGTTAGACACAAAATTCTCCTGCTGAAGAGTGCAGGATACGGTCTCGTAAATGTGGATATTGACTGAAGTTCTTGATAGCCCCTTCCGTTTTTGCTCAGCCCTTTTGGTACTGTTGACATCACCGTAGCCATCAAATACCACAGTGCACAGTTCACCATAGTGGTTGATGATATATGTTACGTACAGATCGCATATTTTACCAAATGTTGAGATAACACTCCACTTGACACGATGGAGCAGGAAGGCACCAGCAACTATGTTGTAAGTTGATTTCAGATCATGAGTAGTGTTTTATCCAGTGGCAACGCTTCATACAGAGCCGACTTCTTCCCTTTCCGGAGACCTCCTTCATTGAAAAGAGCCAAAGGATACGGGGACAACTCGAATTTTAGAAGTTCAGTAACATCTTCGTCAGTCTTTTTTGATATTAGGGTTCTTTGGAAAATAGTCAAAGGATCAATGGTCACTGATTTCCATTGACTTTGATTGAATTGTTATATTTCTCTTGAATTGTTTAATTTTACTGAATTTACATCCAACAATGGTTTTCATTTTGTTGTTACCCATCTCTAGGGCTATAGGGACAGTTGATTGTAGTATTTCCTATTACACCAGTGGACAGCGACATGAGGGACTCACTTTCTAGAAAAGGAGGATGCTATTTGAATCAGAGGTATATCCTTGCCCTATCTTTCGAATTCCTCTGTTGCTGGAATGAACGGAAATCCGAGTGCATCGTACCCGAGTTGAATCAGGGAATCTTCTTCCAATCAGGCCACCGGAGGTGATTCATTAATTAATAAATTAATCAATTAAGCAAAGCAAAAATGCCTATACTGTCATAATACTATCTTTGTCAGTTATTTATAGTATGTTTATTTCAAAAAACTTCAGTATACATGGTGCCTTTTGGATAGCTCTTATCCTCTCAATAAGTCTAGCTTCTCAGCCGCAAGATATCACTTGCGGGGTGTTATTATGTTCATTTATTATTAACATTAGAACGACAAAAACATCGTTCTCCATAGGTTTTCATTTTCGAAGTATCATACACCGTTAACTACTGCTCCTAGTGAATAATCGATACACGCTTTTTTGTTGACAATTTAATTTACTTTCATTTTGTATAGAATGATTTCCTCGCTAAAACGCTTAGTTTTTGATATAATTACGAAAAACCGACAAACCGGCCTTTTTCCCTTCTTCCCCCTGCCCC
This sequence comes from Orchestes rusci, assembly GCA_958502075.1. NCBI lineage: Eukaryota > Metazoa > Arthropoda > Insecta > Coleoptera > Curculionidae > Orchestes > Orchestes rusci. Next base: position 79,243,705 of record OY293303.1, read on the forward strand.
GCGTCTAACGCACATGTTCCACGGCTGGGGACTTTTGGTATTTTACTTCTAAGGGTCAACCCTACAACTTAAAACAATAATCCGTATGGCACTATTTATTTCCGAATTGGGTGATTTTTTGGTATCCGTTTCCTGGCCTATATACACATATTTGATTGTTGTAATTTGTGATTTATTAATTTTTAAGTATGTTTCCGGTTTGTTTGTGCAATTTTTGTGAAAATGACATATAGTAAAGCTTATCACAGTTCTTGATAATGGGGCTACCCCGAAACGCGTCGAACTGATGAGATAAATATAATCTATTTTGAAATTGTGGAGATTTGGACCTTTTTTCATATATCCCTTCATATTATGACACTCCACCCTGAAGAGAAACTCGATAAATTGAGTACATTTTTTGTCTAGTCTTATCTGTTTTTGAGAAATCTATGGAGACAAAAAAGTTATGCGAGATATGAAATTTGGATTGCAGGTGAAGCGCCCTCTAGGGGCAGACCAGGAAAACATTTTTCAACAGAACGGTACTGATGAAAAAGCTGGAACTTTGTGCCAAATTTCATTATAATTCGATTACAAATTATCGAAATATATCAATGACAAAAAATTGATCATTGACTGCCTATAACTCGAAAAATATTGAGATTCCCAATTTTTGTTTCACGACTTGCCACAATTATTTTATCACATACAATCACCCCTTCAAGTTTCCTGACGTTGTTCGGGAACACCCTGTATTATAATACTGAGTGTTTCCTGGAAATTGGTAAAACATTGGTGTGGTGATTCCAGGGTTATTTTCGCGACAAAAAGTTTCCATAAACATTTGTCGAAAAATGCTTTTTAAGTGACTGAAGACCGTCTTTCATCGATATTTCCGAACAAAAACCAGCAATAGAAGTGGTAAAAGGAACATAAAAAATAAAAAGGACTAACCTAAATGATTTTATATAGGGTGATTCATTTAGACTTTTTTTTTTAAATTGTTAATAACACAAATAAAATGGAATTGGAAGGCGGAATCTTTATCATAGCTTTTGATATTTATTTCACTTGAATGATGGCCGCGACTACGCCGAAGGTTCAGAAAGGTACAATTTTGGCTCACTTTTCAGCATTTGAACCGGTATTTGCACAATAAGTGAGTGATGTAGTCCTTAACCAAAGCTATCTTGAACTCTTCTGTTTGGGGTTATGTGATGTCATAAGCCAGCTACGATTCAGAAATTGCAAGCCATCATCACTCGCCTAATTGGGCAGATACCGTTCGCAAGACTTGAAAGAGGATTATTTTCAGAAATTAAATTTCAAAGATTGTTCTTCCAGGTCATGATACTGATTCCGACATCTTATTCCATTTTATGTGTTTGATTGAAAATAATTAAAAAAAAGGTTCAAATGAATCACCGTATTCAACGAAACAGCAAAAACGGTACAACATACACTTGGCAGCAGGTCTGCATTGAATTTCCTCCAACTCATAATAAGGTCTGTCATCAAGCAATCTTTTGAGTCATCTCCTGAAGGCCTTTGATGTTGATGTAAGTAATACTTTTCAGGGACGTCGGTATATGATTGTATATCTTACTACTGTTATAAATGAAAGATATGCTTTATCACGTTGCTTGAAGACCGGTACAGCAGTTTCTAGAATAAACAAGAAAGTCATTGCGAGAATCTTTTCTGATTTAAACAGAGGTCTTCAAGACTCTAGGTTTAGCAGTGCATACAAATCACACTGCCTTTTTTGTAAAATGAACATAAATAGGCTTCTCTAGCTGCCTCACGACGAACCCCACGTCTGGTCACTCTGACTGCAAAGCATCCCTCGGAAAGCCTTCTGCTCAGTCCTATAATGAGGTCCTCATAGTTCAAGTCATATGCAATTTGGAGTCCAAGGAATACTGCTTACCTCTTCTCCTGGATTTGTTCGCTGCTATGAATATCACTAATGCCGCACTCAAATCCAAGAACACTGCCTTTTGCAAAGTTGAATACAAGGCTGTTAGCATCACACTAGTCCTTTAAGGCTCAGAGTCCCGCGAGCTTTTGAGCGGCCAAAAAGTGGTTCAGAAAAACACGTTTTTCTAACACATCTGTTGACATTTCCGAAAAGTTTTTTTTTCTAGTTATAGACGAAGCCTTGATTAATGTCCTATACTTAATAAAAAGTTTTAAAATTGATCAGAAATATAAAAGATTTTTTGCTCAAAGTTGATCAACTTTAACCGCCATTTTCTCAACTTTGTACTTATTTTATCTGGTCAAAATAAAGTACAGGACGTGTATTGAACATTTGGTGAAAGGCTAAAACAAAAATCATAGAGAAATGTTGTGCCGTTTACTAATAAAGTGCGTTTTTCAAAACCTTCACATTACGAATTATCACTTATTTTGACCCCATTTAGTGGCGACATCACAGATTATTATTCGAAGTCGATTTTGGGGCGTAGTTTACGTATCAGCTGTTTAGCTTGGATTTTGTCTTATGATATCAGGACCGGTTTGTGTTTTTTAATGAACTTGGAAAATTAATGTTCTTGGAATTTGGGATGGTCAATATAAGAGAATATGATTAATATTCAGTTTCGTCCACCGTTTTGAATCCGGTGAAAATGCTCCGATATTTACGTACTTTTGTTTTTTTTGTAATGTGGTGAAGTTATGTTTCCATAGTTTCGTTATGTTTCAATGGATCTTATTGTAAATCATATTAGGTATGTAGGTTCAATGAGGGAGAGGGATGATATGATATATATAGTTAATATGTTTTTATAATTTAGTGAAGTTATGTCCGCAAAATTTCGTTATTTCTCAAAGAATTTTATTCAAATTCGGTATATGCGTTCTATTTGGGTTCGGTTGGATTTGATGAGAATACATGTTCGCATAATGTCGTTATCTTCAAATTCGTTATGAAGGTTCTATTGGGGATTTAAAAAAATTGATTTGGTCAAGTTATGTTTGAATAGTTTTTTAATTTATAGCCACATCATAGTTTCGTTATTTTTGAACAAAATTTATTAAAACTAGGTATGTAGGTTCTATGAGGGATATAGCGGAGAATTGATGCTCTTGGGACTTGGGATGGTCGACATAAGACTTTATGATTAATATTCAGTTTCGCCCACATATCTGAGCCGTTTTGAATCCGGAAAAGTTTTTGGTGAAAATGCTCCGATATTTGATTTTCGGAAAGTATACCTACTTAAAATTAAAAAAAAATGTTGTGATCAAAGTACGAGATAATAGAATATAATAAGGATTTTTTGTTGATAGGCATTGATTATCAGCATTGATTTTCCTAACTGATGTTGATAATGTTGTTAACCTACCTCAGAAATATTTTCTATTATTAGAAGACGTACTTTTGTTTTTTTTTGCCAAAGAATTTTAAACAGTTTGAACAATATTTCTATACTAGGCGTGGCCAAAAAAACTATGCATGTCTTATATGTCATTCTAAAATGGGATGCCATTTCTTATTCTTATACATCCAAAGAATGTTTTAACAAACGTTTGGGTGATTTTTAGGGAAAGTAAATTTTGAAAAAATGATTCAATGAGTTTACTCTCGCATTGTTTTATTAGTTTTGCTTAGATCATGTTTGTATATAAGTTCTATTTGAAATTCAATTTGAAAAGTGAAAAAAAACTAATGTGGTGAAGTTATGTTTCCATAGTTTCGTTATGTTTAAATGGATTGGTAGTGATTAAGTATATTATTATGTAGGTTCTATGAGGGAGGGGAATATAGTTGATGTATTTTCAATTTACTGAAGTTATGTCCGCATAATTTTGTTATTTCTCAATGAATTTGATTCAAATTCGGTTTATAGGTAAATTAGGTATGTAGGTTCTATGGGTTATATAGCGGAGAATTGATGCTCTTGGGATGGTCATTATAAGATTTTATGAATAATATTTAGTTTCGTTCACATGACTCAGCCGTTTTGGTTCCGGAGTAGTTTTTGGTTCACTCGGGTGTGTACTTTATTTTCAGGAAGTTCTTAGTTCAATGAAGAAAAACTTTTGTGATTAAAGTAAGAGATAACAAATACATATAATAACGTAATAAACATTTTTTGCTATTTCGTGATACAATAATTATCAGCATTGTTTTCCTTAACTGATGTTAATAATTTTGTTTGCCTACCTCAGAAATATTTCTTATCATTAGAAGACTTACTTTTTTTTTCGGAATAATTTTAAAGATTTAAAAACAAATCTTGGCGTAGACATGGCTAAGAAAGCTATGCATGTCTTATATTTTATTTTAAAATGAAATAGGTGTCATGTGTACTTATACCTACAGGATGTGTTAACAAGGATAAATAGATCATGAAAATAGTATTATTTACCACAATTCTATAGTCTCGTCTATAATGATAGCTATTAATCCAGAGGATAGTAACTTTCCGAGGGATTAATAGCCATTATTGCGAAAAGTAGGTATACCCTTCTACTTTATCTACGCCTAAATTATTTATTTGATATTTCAAATTTCCATCCATCTCAATACGAATACAGCAACACTTAATACGCGTTAAACACTGAGCAGTGTGGCTGATTTTTTTGATTTAAATCGGACTTTTTTCATTCAAATCGATTTTTTTGATAAAAATCTCCTTTCATATGTATTGTGTTTTTTTTAATAATAATTTTTCAGATGCATTTTTTCTGAACATGATATTTCATTTCAAGTTTTGACACAACACAACGCAACTTAATCACTGTCAAACTTTAATTGGGTCATATTTAACAAAATTTGTGAAACATAATTGAATAACTCAACTGACATTTAATCATTTCAAAAAAACAAAACCAATAAATAAAGCATCGGCAAGACTGAATATTTGTATGATTGATGACTTTATTTGATTTTACTCTTCAACAATGCAAGCAGATAAGGGAAAATAAATATTTTTTGATCATGTGATTCAAATCAACGATTTTTTTTTTAAATCATGTGATTTAAATCACTGATTTAAATCAACGCAACCCTGTAGAAAAGTGAATATAAGATAATGATAAACTTAGCCACTTTTCTATGACGGAAACTTTTGAGTTTGTTGATATCGTTTCCATGGTATTACCATCAACTTCATTTCAAATGGAATCCTCCATTTTTTATTTCATCTTGGAATTCTACATCAAATTCCCAATAATTTGATGAGGATACTTTTATGTGTACAGAATGGACGAAAAAAAAGCTACGACCATCAACTTCATGATTCCAACTGGAAACCCCCTTTTTTTTATTTCTTCTACATCAAATTCCAAGTAAGTTTCATATACCATGTTTTTAAGCTAACGCACCAACAGTCATCGAGAAATTTACGATTGATCAAATTTAAATAATTTCTGAACAATCGTAAATTTCTCGATAACTGTTATTGGGGTTAGGTTAAGGACGTGGTACATGAAACTTACTTGGAATTTGATGCAGAATTCGTGAATAAAATAAAGAAAGGGTTTTCATTTGAAAAAAAAAAAGTTTATGGTCGAAACTTATTTTTTGTTCACTTTGTAAAATTATCATCACTTAATAAACCGCAATCAAAAATAAAAACCGATGTGTCCAAACGTTTTCTCACAAAACAAACCCCTGAAATTTAAATGAACGAGAAACATTCAATTTAGTTTATAATTTAAAAATCTGTACTACCTACATAATAAATTTTCAATTTACATAATATTCATTTGGTTTCAAAAGATTAGTTATTCCACAGTAATAACAAACCAACAAATTATTTAAATAAAAAGATAAAATATTAATCACATTATTTGATACTGTGGTGAGTAGGTTGAAGCAAGAAGAAATAATGTAAATAAGTATTTGTTGTGTTGGTACTGATATACTCTCGAATATATTTACTCATTTCAAATGTAGGCTTAATTTTAATATAAGCATTACACACACAAATCACTGTTTAACAGCAATAGAAAAATAGACCAAAAATACTTAACATAAAAACCTTCAAATTGGCGTTTCTTATTTGAAAATTACTAATGAAATCACGCGGGAACCCTTTTGGGAAGAACATCGTCCAACCCAGTAAATAAAATAACGCAAGACTGGCCCTGGAATTAGTGGAATTCACGCCACCATCAAACCTCGGAACTCTGAATTTATTCAGATTTGTGCAGCGGAGGAGATGCGAGAGAGGAAGGTAGACACGCCTTTTCAAGCCCGTTCGGCTACCTCCCGTCTTACCGCCGGACCCCTGTTTTAATCGAAAGACCGGAACGCTGAGCCTTAACTTACTAAGATCCAACAAGATTGAGATGCGCAACTGTTCCACGCTTCCGCTGTGCCAAACTATAGACGTATCTTTGAATGTCCCACGAATGTTGGTGACACCGGAATTGATAACATTAGCAACAAAGTTATCAAAAACTTTCAATTTTTTTTAACATTTTTCAATTCATGTTCAACTTTAAACTATTTTCCCTATGTTTGGAAATTTGCTTATGTTACTCTTATTCAAAAAAAAAAAAGTTACGTATAGCAGCTCTGCAAATTATCGTCCAATTTCTTCACTCTCTCTCTAGTCTTGGAAAACTTTTCGAAAATTGTATTTCAAGAGAAATCAAAAATCAGTGCGAATATTCCACTTATGTACAAAAAATCCCATAAGAGCAGTTGAATTTTCGGAGGCTTATAGCGAATATTCCACTCATGTACAGGGTGATCAGTTAAGGATTGTGAGTGGCCATATCCCGAAAACTATTAATCATAAAGGGTTGCGGTAAAAAAAATATTACGTAAACGCGGCCAAGAGAAAAACCTGGAAAATATTATATATGGTCGCTTGGGGCGTAACTAGCAACACCGAGTAGAAAAATAGCATTTTTATAGAATTTCGCCCAATGAAAATATACCGATGATATTATTTTCATATTGACCATTTACCTACACTTTTTGTACAAAACTTTTTTTCTGTCTATCAAAATAAAGAGGTGGGGTAAGTTCAACCGGTTTTTTTAACAAACGGGGATTCCTCCAGTTTCGCTTGACCGATTTGAACGAGCTTGGGCTCATATGAAAGAGCATGATCTGCACTACAAAATAATTTTTTGGTTGTAAATTTTTGAACTTCGCTGTCGCCGCAAGATGGCGTTAACTGAAATGGTAGCATATTTTTGAGTTTTTTTGGAAAAATCAAATATAATGGTATATTCATTTTTATATATTTTGAAAGATGATACATTATTCTATTGAAAAATTGAAAAAAAAATGAAAAATTAAATAATTTTTTTTTGACTTCTTTGTTTTTTTTCATTTTTTTTTATAGAAAAACGTAAACTTTTAAAATATATAAAAATGAATATATCATCACATTTGATTTCTTTGGACAGAACTTAAAAATACGCTACCATTTCAGTTAACGCCATCTGGCGGCGACGGCGAAGGTCAAAAATTCAAAACCAAATAAGTATTTTGTAGTACAGATTATGCTCTTTCATATGAGCCCAAGTTCGTTGAAGTCAGTCAAGCGAAACGGGAGAAGTCTCCGTTTGTTTAAAAAAACAATTGAACTTACCCCACCGCTTTATCTTGATAGATAGAAAAAAACGTTATAGACAAAAAGTGTAGGTAAACAGTCAGTTAATATGAAAATGATATCATCGATTTATTTTCATTGGGCAAAATTCTATAGAAATCCTATTTTTCTACTTGGTGTTGATTGTAACGCCCCCTAGCGACCATTTCGGCAACTTGAAAATATTTTCCAGGTTTTTCTCTTGGCCGTTTTAGTGATATTTTTTTTTGCCGCAAGCCTCTACGATGAATAGTATCCGGGATATGGCCACTCGCTTTCCTTAAATGATCACCCTGTACAGGGTGATTCATTTCCAGCGACAGGGTGCCAGTTCTCATAAACTATTCATCATAGAGACTCAGGAAAAAAATCTGTGTAGTGATGTGCCTAAGAGAAAATTCTGGAAATATATTTCAAGCTTCTAGGATCGCCGCAAGGGGGCGTAACGGTACTGTGAAAACAGAAAATGAACACATTTTTGAAATTTTTCCCAAAAAACTACCAAAAAAGAACATGGAAACAGATTTTAGACAATATTCTTTAGAAAATTGCCCCCCGACACTTTTCTATAAGTTGTCAAATAAGACAGCTACAAACCGTCAAAGTTGATGTCACTAAATTGCCTATAACTTCGAAAATTCCTTGGCAGATTGACAGTTCTCTAGCTCATTTCAAAGAAGAACATTTTCTCTTTCTGGTGCATGTACTAGAGGTCGATTTTATCTGCTTTAGCCGACCACACAACGTGAATTGTAAAAGTCAAACTTGTATTTGGGTTTTTTCCGAAATTTTCAAATGCAAACCCACTAAATAGATGCCTCCATCGTGTTATTTGGATAATTTCCTATCACTTCCATACAGATCATTTTTCTATATGTTTTGGAATAGAAGAGTTACAGAAACTTAATCAGGAATCCCGCGAGGAATACTTTTGAAACGGCAACTATAAATTTGAAAGTGTCAGAAAGATACACATCAGATTTGTTTTGATTCGCGTTTAACATTTTTTTCAGTTGATGTTAAAGAGAAAAGCCTATAAGTGAGAATGCCAACTATTTTTCGTTTTTAGTAGAATATAGTGCACTACTTACCAAAAATAATACAGTGGACCAGTAAACCCCTTATTCCAAAAATATTCAAAAAAAATGAAATTAATCCAAAAAAACTAGTGCAAATGCTCAAAATCCCCAACGTTGGAAAGGCTTTCTCATCATTTTGACACATTCAAATTTACAGGGGCTGTTTCAAAAGTTTTCCTCTAGGGATTCCTCTCCTTTTCAATTTCAAAAGATATAGAAAAATTACCTGCATGAAAGTGGTAGGAAATTATTCAAATAACACGATGGATGCATCTATTTGGAGGGTTTGGATTTGAAAATATCGAAAAAACCTCAAATACAGGCTTGACTTTCACAATTCATGTTGTGTGGTCGGCTAAAGCGAATAAAATCGACCCCGATTAAATGTACTAGAAAAAGCAGATTTTCCTCTTTAAAATTAGTTTAAGAACAGTCAAATCGGTTGAGGAATTTCGAAGTTATAGGCGATTTAGTAACATCAAGTTTGATGGCCTGTAGCTGTCTTATTTGACAACTTAGAGAGAAGTGTCAAGGGGCAATTTTGTAGAGAATATCGTCCAAAATCTGTTTCCATATACTTATTTGGTAGTTAACGGAAAAAAAATTCGAATAATTTATCGATTTTCTGTTTTCACAGTACCGTTACGCCCCCTTGCGGTGATCCTAGAAGCTTGAAATATATTTCCAGCATTTTCTCTTGGGCACATTACAGTTTTTTTTTCCTAGTCCTCTATGATGAATAGTTTACGAGATTTGGCACCCGGTCGCGCTGTAAATGAATCACCCTGTACAGGGTCATTCCGTATATATTGACCCATATGCTAGCGGCGTTATCTATGGAGATATGAAAATTTTGTAAAATGCAATTATATATTCATATGAACTTTTCAAAAATCTTATAAAAAAAAACAAAAGACTATCGGAATGTCAATATGTTATCACAAGTAGCATTCAAAAATATAAAGTTTGATACATTTCTAATATTCCACTCATGTACAAAAAATCCCATAAGACCAGTTGAATTTTCGGAGGCTTACATCAGCGATAACATCAAATCGATAATAATACCACTCTGTCATGGCAACACAAATTTGTTTATTATGTATTGTCAATGACAATTTTTGATACAAATAACCAGGTTGTCCGGGCAATCAATATGGCAACGCAAATTAATTAAAGTTATACTCTAGAATTCGTGAAATATTAATCTTTAAAATTCGTGAAATATTCTTCTAAATACCATTCGTGCTTTAAAAATAACCGGATAAATTTTCACGAACGAGTGTTTACTCAAAATTTGATGACAGAAAAGTACTTGATATGAGTAACAGTTGTTATTTTCCTTGGTGATCCATGGAAGTGGCGATAAAATATCTTATTCCCCGCATTGCAAGTTAAAGTTTTTACAAGTATACCTAATTTACAAGAATTTGTAAAGAAAACACTGACAATACATAATAAACAAATTTGTGTTGCCACGACAGAGTGATTATCGATTTGGTCCGAGAAAAAAATAACAATGAGAAGCGACAAAACTTTTCCCGCCAGAAAGTTTAGGTGGGGGATGTGATGCTATCTATTATCTATCATAGACTTCGTCAGCTGTTTATAAGTCCGAGTGTTCAATCAGTTTCGACTGTCGAATTTAACGATTACCATGGTTGTTAACATGTGTAGTTTATCGTTAGCCCCGGTCGATCAGTGGATCAATCATTTGTGGTTTGAGGTCCACTTCTCTGATTACGTGAACATTTTGATAAGAGTGGAACGTAAAAAAAATTATATTGCGCTATAACTTGAAAACAGAATGTCGGATAAGAACATATGGGTTTTTTACATTGTTTTCACTTGTATAATAATACACTTCTGAAATTTTGTCCGATCCTCCCGACTTACCCTGTATACAGGATGTAAATTAGGTATACTTGTAAAAACTTTAAATTGCAATGCGGGGAATAATAAGATATTTTATCGCCACTGCCATGGATCGCCAAGAGAAATAACAATTGTCACTCATATCAAGTACTTTTCTGTCATCTAATATTTTTGTTTCCCTTGGTTTTTCATGGTTTACCATAAAGGTTGCGATGGATTATAGCATTATTCGCTCCATGTTTGTTTTTGTTGAACGTTTTTGTGTCCCTATGATCCAGTGAAATCATATCGCCCCATTCATATAGGGTGGAATGAAAAAAAACGGTAAAGCTGATTTTCTCAGGGTTTGTCAGTTACTGTCTTCTGAGTGTAAAATTTGCAAAATCAGAAGTTTTGTGTGGGGGAATTTGAGCATTAGGGGTGTTTTTTTAATTGTGCTACAATAAAATAATCAGTTGCAAATTGAACATAAGAACATTCTCCATCACTTTGCTTCATGGATTGTTTTTATATATAAGTTTATTGTTTCTTGACTTAGCGACTCTTCATTAAGCCGTTTGGGGTGATTTTCAGAAAACTGCTTTCACAGCAAATTGCGCCTTATGAAAGTTGTTCATAATGAATAGAGAAGCAACTTTCTCTCATGAAATATCTTTGTCACTTGATTATTTTTGGAGATAGCGTCCAGTTCATGGACAAACTAGGCTAGTTTCGTTTTGTTTAGTTCTGTAAATTCACCAGATTAAAGATTTCCATAATAAAATTAGATGCAACCTTCGATATGATACTATGTATTTATTTCCCCAGAACTAAACATGGAAGGTCGAGTGAAATTTGTAAAGAAAACACGCACTCATGGTATTACCCCCAAAAATCTGGAGGTCATTCCAAAATTCCAGTCAAGTTTTATAGAAGGACTCGACACGGAGATCCAAATTGTCAGGCTTGTTGAAAGTCTCACCGGATGTGGAAAAGTCAAAATTTGGTTTGTCTAAAGATACAATTTTATAAATTGAAAGTTTTTAAATTGTCGGTATTCTCGCGTTAATTTAGATACTGTTTTTTCAAAATTTTATTCAATTAAGGCTGGCGTTCCCCAAGGGTCACCCTCCTAGTATCTTCGCACAGGAGTCACATTGTTGTCAGAACCAAATGGAATTATTTTAATGACTGGAAAATCAAGCTTAACTAAACGAAGACCTGGGCTCTTATTGTTAAAAATAAGGGACTCAGTCTTTCAACATAGCTAAAACTCTATGGTATAGGGTGTTCACAGCAAAATGAACTTAAATTAACTTTTTAATCTGACGGTTCAAAATGGATTTTGTGAGAACAACGTTTTCACATATTCAGGGTGTTTCAGAACTTCTAGGTGTGGCCCAAATTTGTTTTTCAAATAACAACCCTATTTTTTTATTTGATTTTCCAATATATTAACGTCAGAAATTTGCCATTTTTTCGAGCATATTCGGTGAAAAGGAGGAAATTGTTAATGGATGTCAAAAAACTTTTGAACATGGTAAACATAGCATGCGAAGAGATTTTTTTAAAAATATTCTATACTGGTTGCACCAGTTTACTCCGGCAATATTTGAAAGTTATATTCTACCAATTAAAATGAATAATCTTTATCTTGATTTTTATTCTACAAATATGAAGAATAAATTTTTTTTTGTTTTTTTAAAAATCGATATAACCTCAATTGTTTGAGTGGTTTTTGTCATGGTTTGAGAGGGTATTTCGTTGTCTTCAAGAATATAAGGATGATCATAGAATAAAAATTGTTTATTTAAATTAGTGGGATAAAACTGGGTCACCCTGTATGTATAAGGAGAATATTGAGAAAAACTCTTCGCATTATTGCATGTTCAAATCTTTCTTGACAAGTTGACATCTATCAACAATTACTTCGTTTCCAAGGTTTCCAAATAGTACCATACATTTTGAACAATGCTCAAAAAAATTGCAAATTTCTGACGTTAATATCTTCTTATTGGTTGAATTCGGATATAGGGTATGCTATATAAAAATGTTTAGAATTTTTAGAAGAATGCGAAAATCAATTGAAAAAATAAGGTTGTAGTTTGAGATAAGAGAGTTGGCCAGAAGTTCTGGAACCCTGTTAATGTAAAAACTTTGTTTTTACAAAAAAAAAATCCCAAACATCAAATTAAAAAGTTAATAGGGGGGTTCATTTAGCTGTGAACACCCAGTACATCACACAGGACGCCTATCCAAGATCTCTATGAAATGAATATGAAGTGAAAACTACATTGGTTTTGTACAGCATATTGATTCACGTGATGTTATCAGATAGTGAATCAGGGCCCTGGAATCTACACTTGTGTGAGAAATTCAAAGTGGCGAATATTACTTATATTGCTCTTGATCCCTTGTTCAAATTTCACTCTAAATTGAGCGTAAAATAAACTATTGTTATTCAAAACTATAATAATTTCAAAGTCATATATGCATTGGGCTCACTCTATCTGAACGAAAAACGTCAAGGAAATTGTAGACTTTCCAAAGCAGAATCCTACGTGTAGACTTGAAAAGACTCCATAGTTTGTACCGACGTTTTTACGAAACTTTGACATCCATCGTGACTATAATATTCGACCGATCCAATTCAAAATTTTAATCGGCTATTTCAGATAACTGGATTCTATTCACCAGCATCATGATAATCTTTTCGTATCGAAATCAATCAAATATAAAAACCCTTGAAACAAAAATGGCTTTCTTTCTTCTTTTCTTCTCAACCATTTCCACCTCTAGACCTGTAACAAAGAACGTTCCAATATTTAACCAGGTAGGTATCACTTTTGGCTTTACTTAATGAAATCTTGATAATCAAAATTCAATTTAATAATATCTTGTCTCTTTATTCTGGATTATATTGATTTTTCAATATACTTGATTACGGTCTTATGATTTTTCCACCACAAAATTCTTGGACATACAGGGTGCCACAGATTCGAGTGCATGCATGGGGATCTCAGTTATTATAAGAGATACAGGGTCGGTTAAATGGTTGCAAAGTTCCGCATTTTTATGCTTAAGAAAATGCCATTTTGAAATTTGAAAAAATCCGACTACTTCCGAAGATATTCGAAAAAAACCAAAATTTCGCAAAAACGTTTTTATTATTTCCTGCGTTTGTTTGGGAAGACATTTTAAAATAAATTACACTTTGTCACTGCCACTTTTTCTCCTCTAAAAGATGGTGGTATCAAATTGAAAATCTGACATCTTCGAGCTGCC
>OY293303.1:79257669-79305282 GCA_958502075.1 Orchestes rusci
GGTCCGACTTTCTTATCTCAAATTAGATAGAACCCCATTCTTTTGTTCGGTTTACTCCTGAAAATTCTGAACATTTACTATTGAGCATAGGGGAGAGTGGTCCACAATGACACATGTTCCACAGTGAATCATTCCAATTTCCCAAAAAACCAATGATTCAACACATCTCGCCATCTTGTGGTTAATCATTCAACTGGTCCTGCTCCCGACAAGAGGAAAACTGTAATCCAATTCGACGCGGTTTGTTCTGTGCAGCTTCTCAGTTGAAAAATGACAGTCAAAGTAACGGCGTGCTAGAACTTTGAGGGACGATTTCTCAGCTGTTTTTCGATTTTTTCGCAATATTTTTGGTGCTAAGGGAAGTTCCAGGCGTGTGAAATGTAAGTTAAGTTCAAGTTGTTTTGAAATGTTGTTTGTTTTTTTTATAATATTTTTTTACTTTGAAGTTACATATGGTCCACATTGAAACAGATATGTTTCATTGTGGACCATCAATGTTTGAAAGTGCCCCATCTATGTTTCAAAGTGCCCATTTATTTCTTTTGATTTCATCTAGGTGTTTTTCGAAATATTGCTTTTTTCAGGGCTAGAAACAGGACGCGGAAGACTGCAAACGGCCTTACATCTGCAGAGACTATGAAGAATGCAATAAATCTGTACAATACTGGCCTGAGTTTGAGAAAGGTGTCTGAAATGACAGGAGTTGCTTATGCCACACTCTTTCGCTATGCCAAAAAGCAAAAACAAGATCCTCTTCAGAAAATTCGGTTCACACCCAATTACAACTGCCGACAGGTTTTTGACACAGATCAAGAAAAAGAGATGGTCCAATATATTTTGAACTTGTCAAAGATGGGTTTTGGTCTTACTGTAAAAGAGTGCAGAAGATTGGCTTACGACATGGCTATACAAAATGAAATACAGGTTCCTGCAAACTGGATTAAAAATAAAGAGGCAGGTTTGGAATGGTTCAGAGGTTTGAGGAAGCGGCATCCCAGTATTAGTATTCGTTCTCCGGAGGGATGCAGTTTATCACGAATGACCTCATTCAACCCACATAATGTGCAGACTTTTTTTGAAAAACTAGAACGTGTTTATTCTCGAAGTGAACACTTTTCTAATGGTTCACGTGTCTACAATTTAGATGAAACCTCGACCACCACGGTTCAGAATCCAAAAAAAATAGTTGCCGGGAAAGGAATCAAGCAGGTGAATAAATGCACAAGTGGAGAAAGAGGACAAAATGTCACTACATGCTGTATTATCAACGCCCTTGGTGCAGCGCTACCACCAGCCATGGTTTTTCCACGAAAAAATTTTAAAACTCACATGACCAACGGTGCTCCTCATGGTACACTGGGACTTGCTACTGCCTCTGGATGGATGTCTTCTGAAATATTTCCGCAAGTTCTGGATCACTTTATCAGGTTGACTTTGTCTACTAAAGAAAACCCTACGCTTTTAATCATGGACAACCATGAAAGCCATGTTTCACTGGCTACTGTGGACAAAGCTCGAGAAAACGGGGTTACTATTCTCACTTTACCACCCCATTGTAGTCACAGACTACAACCTCTAGATGTGAGCGTTTTCTCATCTTTTAAATCACATTACAATTCCACGATAGATAGTTGGATGCTACATCATCCCGGGACACCAATGACCATATACCAAATTGCAGAGTGCGTTGGAACCGCTTTTGATCGATCGATGACACCAAGTAATATTAAATCAGGTTTTAAAAGAAGTGGCATCTTTCCACTAGATAAGAATATTTTTGATGAAAGTGATTTTATGAGTTCAGCTGTAACAGATCGACCTACTGATGAAAATGAAGCATCGACTTCTAAAATGCAGGAGTCTAATGAAGCACGCGGGCTCGATGGCACAGAAATGCAAGTTCCTATCATACAGGAAGAAAAAAAATTCATTTCTCCTCAACAATTCAGAGGTTATCCTAAAGCTTCTGCACGGAAAGGCAATATAAACAGGAGAAGAGGAAAGAGTATGATTGCGACTGATACACCTGAAAAAAACATTTTAGAGGAGAGAGAAGCAAATAAAAAGAAGCCAACAATTAAATTGGTCGAAAAGGCAAAACGTAAAATCGTTGAATCTTCAGATGAAGAGGACGATGATGCGATGTCTCTTTGCTCAGAAATGGAATGCTGGATCCCCGAAGTGAATCCAAATGGATTTGAAGATCTACTGCGCCCTCCAGAAGCTGGCGACTTTGTATTGGTAGAGTTTAAAATCGAAGAAAAAAATAGAAAACTCGTTTACTATGTTGGAATGGTCTTGAAGGGCCCTAGTGGTGAAAATCAAGAAACTGAGGTCGAGTTTTATAGAAAACACACCAAGATTGAGAACAAATTCGTTTTGCCGAAAGTGTCTGACATTGCATTAGTACCTGAGAAAGACATTAAAATGATTCTGCCAAAGCCAAATCAACATGGCAGAACAAAAAGACAAGTGGATTTGATTTCGTTTGAAGTTAGCTTTAGCAATATCGAGGTTCGTTAAGTTAGACAGAATTTGTCTGTTATTTAAAAGAGAATGTAGGCTTGTGTTTTGGGATATTGATGTTTTTTAGTTGGTTTATTAACTTTTCAATAAGTAACTTTAAGTTAAGTTTACTTGAAACTGATTTTTTTATCGTTTTCTATGTTCATCAATAAAAAAATTACCGTGTTTTAATTATTTTCTTATGGTGTTTCAGTGTACCCCATTAGTGTTCCACAGTGAAACAGAAGACATTTTTTTTTTAAAATGCTCGACAAAAGAAAACTTACTATTCACATCTTCTTCTCATATTTTTTTGTAGAGATGAATGTATGGTCAAGTGTTATTTCCTTTAAAACTGAAATTAAAGTGCCGTATATAGATATGAAAAATAAAAATAAAAAAATTGTTTTAACGTGGACCACTCTCCCCTACCATTAGGCTTGAAGTCAATGGAGCATACCAATGATCTAATAATAGAACATTGGAGCATACCCTATATAACTAAATATTGACCTCGAAAGTTGCAGTTTAATAGAAATTGGTGACATCAGGTAAGCATATAATCAGAGAAAATACTAGTTTGGTTTTTCTCTGATATAATGGCATAATGGGCTTCAAACTCAACCTGAATCAATTTTTATTATTTCGATAGATTATTCAAAGAATATCAATTTTTTTTTCTTCATCTCTGTAAGGAAGGCATGCGAAAAAAAATCCATCTGACATTGAAACAATCACGCAACTTTTCGAGGTTTATATCTTTTTATACGTCAAACTTAGGTAGATATGTACATAGAAATGTTTAGAATTTTCAGGAGAATTTGAAAACGAGCAAAAAAAAAGAATTTTAAAATGAAAGGTACACGCTAAGACGGCGATTTGTCAATTTTTCCCCAAATCCAACATGAAAGGTGATTATGAGTTTTGTCTTGAAACCAAAAATAACGGAGTTATGCCTTTTTTAATTTTTTGAAAACCTTGCCATGAAATTTAAAATGTTGACAAAATAATACATTTTGGTTGCCATATCTGCTATTGAACTTATTATATCGTGCTAAGCGTATTTTGTTTGTTAAGCTCATCTTGAGAAAATCAAATCATTGAATCTTGTTAACTTGACGTTTATAAATTAGTCGAGGAAGATGCGCATAACTCCGTTATTTTTGGTTTCAGGAAAAAAATCATGATAACCTTTTATGTTCAGAAAAGAAAGACCAATCAATTATCATGATACAAAACACAGTGTCCCATTAAAAAAAAAAAACGTTTTTTGAAATAAATCGAGATCGCGTTGTTCAATTGTATTTTTGTCATATAACGCTGATTCGAGAAAAAATACTACTAGTTCTCTCACTTGAACGACCTCGTATTTTCAATAATAAAGAAGTTGCAATGCCGACTTAATCGGAGGCAACCCGTATAGGTATAATCTTATTTGAGCTATACTTTTAGATATTCCGCCCATAAATCTTATTAGTAATAATATGATGAGGATAGAAAATGAGAACCTTTGAATTTTGGGACTGTAGACTCATGAAGGCCTTTATCGTAATAATATAGGTACTGCTGTTTCTTTCAAATATATCTCATGACAAATCCTCTACTTTTCCTGTTTGAATGTAACTTTGTGTGAGAAAATGCGTTTTTTCAAATAAAAAATTCATTACAACATTATTTCTGAATTTTATTTGTGGGACAATAACCTACCAGATAATAGTATGTGAAAATGTCTCTTATTTTACTTTTACTTTACTTTTACAGCTCCGATACAGGTTCTGATTTTATCAATAATGGAACCACTGAATGAAAGAAAAAAAAAATTCATTTATTTAATATAATTACAAGATGATTAAAATTAGATAGCTTTGCGAAAATCTCCAAATCTTTTTACTATTTTCTTTCTACAATCATCCCTATGAAATTGTAATCTTGCTTGGCTGTGTTTTTGTTTTTTGTATTTTCGTTGTTTGTATATTTCTTGTGTCTTTTTGATTTGTATAACTATTCAAGAATTTAACAATTTGCCACCAAAGATCAAAGACTGTAATAATTTGAATGTATTCAAAAGACTGCTCAGGGAAAATGTCATTGTATTTTAACATTTCAAACTGTGGTGTTGCTATACTGTTTATATTTTCACCTGTATATATTATTTTGAACATTTATACTTTCTCCATCATACTACTTTAGATTATTTGATTATTTTATACCTCCTGAGCAAACTTGAATTATTATTTTATACATGCTCATGAATTATTGTATCATAATAAGCTTTTTCAACTCAAGATAGTCGAACCACACGCCAGACTGCCTGGCTCCGTAATAAAAGTGATAAAAGTGAGATTTACTATAGTAAAGAGTGATTTTAAAAGTGGAAAAGTGCAGGGATAACTTAGTTAGACATTGCAAGTATGTACATAATTTTCGGTTTCTCGGCAGATATCATATAATTGATATAATAACGCCTTAAAATCCGCCAATTCAGCCGTAAACGTGAAATGAATGCATCCTTATCGATAAATTCCACAGTTTTTTTTTCATACCTTGGAGCGTGGAAGATAAGAACAATAATTATCAATTCTGAATAGGAATATAGGCGTCCATACACTAAACTGCATTGTATTCCTTATATTTTTCCGTATTATTTCGACTACTGTGAAGTAAGAGTATGGAAGACAAAGAAGTAACTACAGGAAAATTGTACGAATTGTTGCAAGGGCTGGTTGAATCAAATCGAGAAATAAAAGAACAAATAACCCAATCCAAAGATGATATAAAGAGTGAGATAAGTGCAGTGAGAGAGGAATTATCGAAGGAGCTACAGCAAGTCAGACTGGAAAATGAAATACTGAAACAGCAGAACAAAACTCTTCTTGGAAAAATAGAGAAGATCGAGAAAGCTTCAAAGAAGTATAAATTATTGGTCTACAATCTTGAAGAAAAAGAAGATAAGTTTGCCGATCTTCAGAATTTCACAAAAGTACTTAAAGAACATACCCAAATTTCTTGTTCACACCAAGACTTCAGAAATTTTTATCGCTTTGGAAAAGTAGAAAATAATAAAATCCGTCCGATATCAATTGAGCTGATAAGCTACTTCTTAAAGGAAGAGATCCTAAGAAACGCAATCAAACTTAAAGATAAAAAAGTATTTATCTCAGTGGACTACACCCAACAGGAATACCTTGACAGGAAGCTTTTGAGAAAACACCTACAACTTTCAAGAAATAATAATAAAACAGCCGAGATAAAAAACTACACTCTTTTTGTGGATGGAAAGAGGTTTACTCTTGAAGACTTGAGAAGGGAGGAATCTAAGGAGGACGCTAGAGCTGAAGAAAAGGAGGTGATCAATCTGGCTGACCCTGAACAGAAAAAAAGAAAACCAGAAGAATCGCCAGAACAAACAAAAGATCATAATTTTAAGAAGACTCTTAGAAGCGGAAGAACTTTTTCAAAAAGTGAAAAACTTGGAAATTAAATTTCTCTTTTAAAATAACTCCCTCTTCCTCTTCTTTTCTTTTCTTTTCTTTACTTTTCATTCAAACTACTCGGATTTGAAGAAGAAACATCACCCCTGGGATGACATTATGACTGTGTGAGATAGTATGGCTGTTAATTAATTAATTACATATACTTACTGGCATGATTATAGGTAAATATCTGTTTCTCTGTATTTTGTATAGCATCTCATCTGTAACAACGTGCGGTATCTGCTAGGATTGTTCTCTTAAATTATCTTAAAATGAATAATTACTTGAGAGAATTCAGAAGTGACAAAATTAATACCGCTAAAATTACCAAATTCAATGAATACAATAACTACCTCTCAGAAAATAATGAATTCTTTTCAGTTTACCACACAAACATACGAAGTCTTGAGAACCATTTTACCGAATTACAGGTGTATTTGGCTGCCTTGAAAAATAGTTTTCAAGTTATTGTATTAACAGAGACGTTTGTACTTCCTGATACATCACTCTTAGAGATCCCTGGATATAAATTAATTTACAACGAAGGTAACGTTTCCAGACATGACGGAACTGTCATTTACATTCAAGAACACCTGAAATATGAATTTAAAATTGATTCTCTGGATAACATAAAAATAATCAACCTACAAATAAAGCATAAAGATGAAAATGTTAAAATCTTTGGACTGTATAGGTCCCCGTCAACTAACGTAGATACATTCAACCAGAACCTTGATTCCTATTTAGAGCAAAACAAAAATACACTGAAAAAATTTGATCACTGTATGTTAATAGGCGACATAAACATTAGTTTACTCAAAAACGAGAATTTCATCGAAGAATACAAATATATCTGCAATAAATGATGTTACACGACCTCAATCAGGAACTTGTCTGGACCATATTTTCCTGAAGTCGAAAAGTTCAATCGATAGAGTGCAATCTTTTATATTCCAAAACCAAATAACTGATCATTATCCGATTGTGATACATATAGCAGATAAAAATCAATTCTATGGAAAAAAACACTTGAAAAATACTGAATTTGATAAAACATATATCAACAAAAATAAACTCAAAAAAATAATATCACAAGAAACATGGGAACACGTATACAACGAAAAAGATGTAGATTTATCAACAGAAATATTTATAAAAATATTGCAAAATCATGTCAAGTCAGCAACAACAATAAAAAAATTCGATAGCAGGAAGGTCAATAAAAATCCTTGGATCACGCCAGCCTTGCTAAAATCGATAAATACAAAATATGAGCTACTAAGCAATCTAAATAAAGTCCTTGATGAGGCTTACATAAATTACTTTAAATCCAAAATGGACAAGAACCTTAATCGATCGGACAAACTTTGGAAAAATGTCAAGAATATTCTAAACAAAAACCAAACAAGAAAGCATGAAATCAGTGAGATTGAGAGCAATGGCCAAATTTTAAATAATGAAGAAGAAATAGCAGAGTGTTTCAACCATTATTTTAACACTATCGGCAAAACTATGGCAGGAAAAATCAAAAATAATCTAAACGAATATCTGAGTTTCCCTGCACCCATAAACAAACACAGCTTGTTCTTAAATCCGACAAACATCACAGAAGTAACAGATACTATAACATCCTTAAAAAATGACAAATCCCCTGGAATAGATGAAATCAGAAGCGAAACTTTCAAAGAATTAAAAGAGTTCTTGGCACCACCTCTCGTATACATTATTAATAAATGTTTGGAAACAGGAAAATTCCCCAAAAGCCAAAAAAAAGCTATTATCAAGCCAGTATACAAATCTGGGAACAAAGCATCACCGTCAAACTATAGGCCCATTTCTTTGCTTGATACCTTTAGTAAGATTTTGGAAAAAATTATCAAAAAAAGACTCGTTGATTTTCTGAAAAAATGTGAAATCTTATCGGAAAACCAGTTCGGTTTTCGGGATACCCACTCAACTGAAGATGCGCTGGTCAAACTCACAAAAAGCATTGATAAATCATTAGATATTGGAGAGAAAGTCCTCTGCGTTTTTGTTGATTTGGCCAAGGCGTTCGACACGGTCGACCATAAAAAATTAATGGAAATTCTTGAGAATGCTGGAATAAGAGGAATAGCGCTTGAACTGTTTAGAAGCTATTTGACTGACAGCACTCAAAGTGTTAGGATAGGAAAAACTTCAAGTACAGAAGCCAACGTTGAATGTGGTGTTCCACAAGGGACCGTACTGGGTCCGATATTGTTTATTATTTATATTAACAATTTGTTCAACATCCAGTCTCTTGGTGAACTTATATGCTTTGCTGATGACTCGGCGATAATATATAAAGACAAAAATTGGCAGAAACTGAAACAAAAAGTAGAAAACGACGTCCCGAAAATCTTCCTATGGTTTAAAAACCATCTTCTCACCACTAATTTCGAAAAAACATACTTTATGCCATATGGCTGTTATTCCGACTCCCTCCCAGACTATACAGAACTTAGCATTCAGATAAACAAAACTACTTTCTCCATAAAATCAAAGCTCAAAATAAAATATCTCGGTGTCATGCTTGACCCCCACCTCAAATGGAATGAACATACCAACTATATTACCAATAAGTTGAGAGGTCTGATACGTAAGTTCAAAGAACTAAAGAAATATTTTGCAATCCCATATCTGAAAACACTCTATCTATCTCTTGTGCAGCCACACCTGACTTACGGAATAATAGTTTGGGGAGGTGTGCTTGATGTCCATCTCAAGGCATTGGAAAACACTCAGAAGTGGATTCTAAAGGTAATCTATAACAAAAACCGATTGCATCCAACTGAGCTATTGTTTGAGGAATCCAAAATTCTGGACATAAGACAACTTTTTGTACAAAGTATAGCCCTGAGACAATACAAGAAGAAAGATACCCTTGAAACTGTTGAGCACCAACACGATACTAGATATAAAACTCTAACAGGTTGCCTTCCAAAGACGAAAACCTCATTGGCACAAAGATTTTTCACGTACATCAGTCCAAATGTGCATAAAGGCTTACCTCTCGATATAAAGATTATGAATTCATTTGACCTATTTAGACATCGTTTAAGATTATGGTTGCTTCAGGAGGGAAGAATCAAAATCCATAAACTTATCAACAAGAAGTATGAATAAATGATCATTTTCACTGGGTGAACTAAACCAACAATTATTATTATTATACTGTAACCCTTCACCCTAGAGATATAAGAATGACAAAACCCGATCGTGACATTAATTCCCGAATATGACTTGCACCCTATTCAGAGTACAACTCCGACCATGACAAATAAACCCCGATTTCGACACAAAACCGCAGTCTGAAGCAGCCATTTATATCAAATAAGACAGCATATTTATAAATAATGCTGTATAATTAGCATTAAAATTATGTCACTTCTTTGCTCTGTATCCATTACCATTCTACATACATTTTATCACTTAATAGGTTTAATGTTAATGTTGTAATATACCCAATACTTATTTTTTAGCACATAATAGGTATTCTGTAATAATTGTAATATTCCCCCACCAACAAGATTTATTTCTTTGGTGGTTTTATTATAGTTTATTTAATTATTGTAATTAATTCATTGCTACTATTTTCTTTTTGATAAATAAACTTATTGATTGATTGATTGATTGATTGAAACATATATTTTATACACCGTCATTTTCATAGCTCATGCTGAATAAATATATTATTATTACAATTATTTGTTTGTGTTCTTCGTTTTTTTTCTGTGAGCATTAGTATTTTCATAGTACTTATATTCATTTTTGTTTTATTTTGATTCACCGATAAAATTGTTACTATTTCTCATGGTAATAAAGCATATTTGATTTGACTTGATTTGAAAACTTTCTTCTGCTCCATGATTTCCGCACGAAAAGAATCTGAGTCTATCAGAGCAGCATCAACAAAAACATGGGTACAAAAATTGTAACCTTTTGAAATCCTATGACCTAAATTTTTGATTTTCATAGAGAATCACACTCGGAATCACAAACTTAATATGTTTGTTTCAACGATATCAAACACAACTTCAAAATTTCGCAAAAAATCTTTTTAGCATCATAAAACATCAGTATAGGTACTGATAATATGTAGGTATATGAAAAACTCCTGTTTTAAGGGTGCCTTTTCTATTTTATAAGTTTGATATTATAAATTCAGAACAACATTTTTTTTTTCTAGAACGCTAGGTTTTTGTTATTGCATAACTTTTAATTCTGAACAACTTTTCTTCATGACATTTTGATAAAATCTTTTTAAATTGTGGTACTTTAGTCTTGTATAATTTTTATATTTTTTGATCTACCCTGTATTCTTGTATGTATAACTTGCAACTGTTTTAAGAGCACCTAATAATAAGATTATTGAACGTGCACCAACTTTTGGCAATATTTTGTATTTTGGTTGTCCAATTAATAATAATAATATAATATACCTATTCCATAATCCTATATTATATTCCACACTTGAATGACCATAATAGTCATTTTATCCGGAACCGTAATTAATTATATTGTCGAAAAAGCAGCGGGACATTTGATTTTCAATGTTATGAAAATTTGAATTTTTATTGATTCAGAAAGTCAAACATGCGATATATTGTTATATAACCATAACTACATAGGTATCTATACCCAAAGCATCGCTATCAATTTTCCTGATCATTGAATTTCACATTTCTGGAAGGTTCTTATGGAAAGTAGTTCGATGTGTTGTTGATAATTGAAAACCTTATTAGGGTGCTAATCGGAATATCATAGTGTCTGTTCCGGAATTGGTATTTGCTCGATCAGAAACAGTAAATGAAACAACTTAGAGTTCTTAGGAAAGTTTTTTCCAACACTGGTGTACACAAACATATTGTATATCATTCAAATCTATTCTATAACAGCGAATATTACTGAATTTGTAGCATTTGCAGGTATTAGGTTCACAGTATATTGCCTATGAAATTTCCAAAGTACGTCCACAATGCTCAGTATAATAGAACAGATATTTCAATTATGTTTACGTGAAGTCAAAATACTTTGTTACTTCTGTATAACGTCTCTTTTTGTTCATAAGTTATTATGAACTTCCACTTAATATATCAAATATGATATGTTCATATAACAATGAGTTTACAAGTTGATCAAAAAAGATTGAACTTTGGTCATAATCTGGTGATGTTTCTAATTTTTCGAATGTTCTCCAATTTATATTCTAGGAGCGCGAACGGTATGACTGATATCACCATAACGCTCGCTAGCAGATAAAGTTTAATGTAGTTGCATAAAAAACTGTGTAATGCAAATGATAGGGAGAAGCCTAAAAATTTGAAAAAGGCTTGATTGGCGAATGCAGGTTCCCAATGATCAAGATATTGACTGGTCAGAAGTGCTGAAAAGTTTGTTTTCATATAGTGACTAAATTGGCTTTAGTCATACTTACTGAAACTCATCATTTCCCATATAGCATGGCATACGCCCCAAGCTGCCGATATCACGTAAAATAAAGCTGGATCATCTTCGATTGGCTTCCATAGCAATAACACCATTATCAGGCAAATTTGAAATGAAAACCCGACGGCTGTGAAAGTGATAAAGTGAAGTACCTAGTAGTTGATTTTTGGAATATATTTGGCTTTCACAACAACATATAATCACTATACAGGGTTCGCCACGTTGAGTGGCCTATTAGAATATCTCGGGAAATAAATCGCGAGTGCGACTTCCGGTTATACCGGAAGTAGGTTTCAACTCGCTTGTTTCAAATGGAACACCCTATATATTATTACATTTTTGGATTCTACGTGAAATTCTAGGAAGATTTGATCCATGATGTCCTAAACCTAAGTATAAGCGTTTTGAAATATATATAAACGTCAAAAATGACGTTTGTAGGTTCCTATTTAAATGTGAAATTTTCGTATAAGAAAGCCTTTATTGTTTGATTTGAGTTGAATATCTTCTTGGAAGAGATCTTCTTCAAAAGATTTTTCACAATATTTTGATAATTCTTATTACAAGGTGGCCCAAAAATAAGATCAAACATTAAATGAAGAAAACTGCCAAAAATCAACTTTTTCAAATGGAAACCCCCAATTTTCATTATTTTATGTTATTGAGTATTGAAAATAAAGGCAAGTTTCTATAATATTGTCCAGTCCAAAAATTAAAGAAAGAAAAATTATAAAAATAAAATTTTTTTGAATGGACAATCTTTTACAAACCCACTTTCATTTTCAATGCTCAATAAGATACAATGATAAAAATTGGGGGTTTCCTTTAAAAAAAATAGATTTTTGGCAGTTTTTCTAATTTAATTTTTGCTCTTATTTTTGGGCCACCCTGTAATAATAGTTATCAAAATATTGTGCACATTTTTTTGAAGTAGGTCCCTTTCAAGAAGATATCCGTCTCAAATTGAACAATAAAGGCTTTCTTTTACGAATTTTTTTTATTTAAATAATAGGAACCTACAAATGTCATGCATTTTTGACATGAAAACTCCAATATTTCAAAAACGCTTATACTTAGGTATAGAACATCATAGATCAAATCTGCCTAGAATTGTACGTATATTCCAAAAATGTAATAATATATAGGATGTTCCATCTGAAACAAGTGAGTTGACACTTACTTCCGGTATAGCCGGAAGTCGCGCAACGTCACTATTATATCATTTGCAAAGAGCATCTCCAAAAATATCTCCACACAAATTTTCAGAATCCTAATCGCTTTATTTCCCGAGATATTCTAATAGGCCACTTACCTTGGTGAACCCTGTATAAGGTCATCCGTTGGCATGTACTGTACTGTTGATCATTTTTTTTGTAATTTCATGATGTGCAACATACATACCAACAACATAATATCTTTTGATAGTTCTTAACAGCATACTCAGAGTACAGGCAGCAATTGACTGTAAAAGACCCATCGCCAAAAATACCAGGTTGATTCTATTAATTCCCAAGGTACATACTACATATGACTGAAAAATATGTACATGGATGATTGGTTTGGGCCAGTTCGGGTTAGACCCACCTTGGAAAAATCTGCATAAATAAATGCTTGCTCTAGACCTACGAAAAAAGCCAGAGGAGCTGAAAGTTGCAGTCTTGGATCTTTAAAACTTAATTTGATAGCCCTGAATGCCACAAACCCTGAACATCGTTCAACAGCGTCGTGATATACCTAGAAAATGAATTGATATAGTTCTGCTATTTCGCTATTCAAAAGCCTCTTGATATTCTCCATTCATAATTTGGTAATTTGGATGCTATTTAGAGAATACTGAGAAAGTTTGATCATAAATACAACATAAACAACGCAGTCATGTTAAGAGGAATGAGGATTGGAGACTTCACTCATCAGATACCGATTGTTTGTGAATGTTTCAATGGTATACTGTGAATGACACTATTCTTGGAACTTCTATCAGTCGCCTTCATACTTGAACTGGAAAAAATACTGAGGCTTCAGTTTTTTTTCTCAAAAATTACTTTAGGACTGTCAATATAAAAATTGTTGGTCATCACGGACTTTTACATTACCATTGTAGTTATACTAGCTAAGCCCAGTGCTCCAAATAAAAAAGCCACTCCACAGCAACTTCCATAAATGGCAATTAGTATCTTGGTTGATATCAATGGTAGTATCCTGAAACCGGAATGTGGGGTGGAGTTTCCAGATATGAAGATTGGACATGCTTTTGCACCACATAATCGACCTTCCTCGTTTCTGTCAAAAATATCATCCAGAAATGCATCATAGTCGTACTGAATAGATGTATATATTACAGAACTTGGAGTTGTGTTGAGGCATTTGAAAACAGTCTCATTTGATATAAAGTCCTGAAATGGATTATGCTTACTTTCAAGACTAATAAGAGGAAGTCAATATTTACATTCGAAATGATTGTCCCATTTTGAAATTCGTTCTGGCCTTCGCTCGTCAGGTTGATGGTGAAATGAATAACTAGGAACGAAAAAACTGAGCCTAGAATCAATCCCAAATCATGTGCCCCCTATGAAAGAGAATGTTAATATTAGAGCGATATGACTGCCTTTTATTCGTTCTTCAATACATCAAGAACATGTTGAATTGTAACATGAATGTTCGAACGGCAGAAAGCTCGAGATGTTGGAGAAGATGGAGATTACGAGAGCCAAAAGAAGCCCAGTGTTGGTGTGTGTTAACGACGTTTTTAATTTTGGACCGGGGTTAATCTTCAACAATCTGTCTTCAATTCGTACTGTGTTTAGTCTTCTACACTTTTAATGTGAAACACGTAGCGCAGAGGTATGCATAGTCGGCTTATTATCAGACGACTAACGTTCGATTCCTGGTGAATCCAAAATCTTTTTCTTGTTTTTGTTTCATTTATTTGGAGGTATAACCTCATTATTTTGGTCTGTTTACATCGTGACGTGCTAATGTTCGTTTCAATTTTTTTTAACTTAATCACGGTAGTTTTGGTTTGTTCTAATAATTGTTTCTTGTTTTCTGTAAAGTACGTTTTCTTCTAGGTCTGATGATGTCGGAAGGCGAAACGCGTCACCGCTAATTTTCATATTATATGATTGAGACCTTACTTGGTGTTTTTCTTGTTTACATTTGAAAATACCAGGTCTCTTAGAGATAATGGACGATAACTACCAACTACCAATTATTTATTTGTTATTGTTACAAATACATCCTGACATTTGTTGCAAGTGGATTTTATTCCACTCAAAGAAGGTACTTTTCTCAAACTTTGTTAGGACGCATCATTTTCATTACAAATTTGTTCATTTGATTTTAATGTAAAAAAAAATCATCAATGGTGATTGAAATCAAAAGCTGACTTTCTTTTTTCTGCATAGCTTTTTAAGCTGGAATCTTATGATGTTCATTAGCTTATTTTTTTCTTATTTTATGAAGGAACTTCAAATACAACCAAATGATCAGAAATCAAATAACTATACATTTTTTTATGAATTTTAGTTGATGAAACTTTTTCTAAAAATCTCAATCTACGCTAGTTAGGTATTCCAATATAAAGTACTGTTGGATTAAAGATTCAACGGTTTCAACTTTGATAACTCGATTTCTTTGCTCTGACAATGACTCAGACAATCACATCACTTTGGTAAAAACATCGACAAATTTTCTCGAAAATGGAAACGAGAAGAGTACCTACCTACAATATTTGCTTAAAAAACTTCAGATTCTTGAATTTTGAAGTCAAAATAATATTAACAACCAACAAGTTTGGAGCAGATTTTTCCTCTTTTGAAAATCCACAATCACATAATTTCATCTCATAACAAGAAAAAATAGTTAGATACGCTGGTTGTTGAGGAATGGAACAGTTTTCTTCAAGAATACATCAACTCTTTGATTTCCCAATGATTTGCATGGAAATACATTATTGGGAAGTCAAGGATCGAGTGAAGGTTTACTTCTTCTCTTATAAAAATGAAAATATTTCAGAATACATCAGTGAGACCACGACTTAAGTTTTGTATAGAAGCGATTTATTTGTTCTCCATAATACCTAAATAGCAAGTTAATTATACCTGAAAGGTCCTGGCAATTCTTCTTATCACACAAGTTCTTCTTGCAATTTTGCTTTCCGCGTCATCTTCATGAAAGGATCCAGCTATTCGGTTAGTGAGTATCATAAGGAATGATAAATGTGCAGAAGAAAGTAGTCCCAGTAAAATGCCCAAGAAAAGACTGGTTGGTATTGTCACATAGATAACTGGATATACATGGCTAGTATAAAATATGGTCATTCCACCTAGAATCAACAGAATATTTGAAAATCTTGTTCTTTATTTTTGTTGAGATCAGATTGAATTCAACATTCGAAATAACTAAGTTTGTTATATAAAACATATCAAATTCCTTCCACATGTTCTACATATATTTGCTCTGTACATATTTTCAGTACATATGTTACAGTAAATGTTAGAAATTCAGTGAAAGCTAGCTTTTACTAGCTGATGCTAGCAATTACTTGATCCGTTAGGAAATGTTAACTTTTGAAGAATATTGTACACTTTTACTAGTGAATGTTGAAGAAACTTTATCAAATCAACTTTTACTGAAAGCAGTTAGAAAAAGTACTTTTCACAACTAATTTCCGCCTTTTAACTAACCCAAGGTGCACGGGGCACTAAATGATGTCGCTCACGCGACATCAAAATTTTTGCCAATCCAAACTAACCCTAACTAACCTAGACTAACCCCTACTGAGAATACATGAGTATTTTCTATAATACGGTATCTGAACAATGTTCACATTGTACACCGGCGATTCATAACTCTCGTATTTTCCCGAGCGTCTAATCTGTCGGCGAATTCCAACTCGGACCAAAAAGGATATTTATAATTAGGTCCAGTGAATTCGATAATAATTTTCAGTGTAGCAGTTTTCACTAGAATAGTTACGTGAATGCTAACAATTACTAGTAAAAGTATGATGAGGTCGATTGAATTCGACTTTCACTAGCTAAATGTTTCCAAATCAGGAAAAGCTCACTTTAACCAGTAACAGTTAGATTTTACTGATTACCAGGTTTAACTGTGACATATACATAAATACAGATTAGACATAAGAAAATCTTTGCAGATAAACAACTGAGCAATAGTTCAGTATTTTTCCATGCCTACTCACCATAACAGACAGCAATTATAAGTTTAATACCAATAATTTTGATCAAGTATGGAGTTAATAACGCAGTCATAGCGGCCGCCAAAAATGTGCCAGAGCTGAGAAATGATCCCATATTGAATTCAAGGCCACTATCTTCTGAAGGATCCACCCATATTGAAACACTGCTTTGTAGTGACAGAAAAGGTAGAAGGGCCGAGGTTGCTAATAGGTGACAAATGCATATGATCGCTAGATTGACGATCAATAGTTCACGGCTATAGGCAACGTCTACTGGCCTCCCTAGAATGCAAAAATGGATTTATTGAAAGACAATCAAGAAGTTCACAAGACTAGGACCAACGTACCCATGCTACTACGAGCTCCACCTCGTACAGCAGTCAAAAGTCTTCTCACACTGGTAGCCCCTATGGAACTGGCAAGAGAGTCGATTCTTCTTATGGGTACTCCACATGGTAGATTACAGCGAGATTGAGATGAAACTGGAGAATATGCTGCCATGTGCTAAAAATATGCATGATTGATTTCATATTGATTCATTAAATGTATGTCTGAAATATTCACCTCTAACATGGTGTCATTCTGAACTATTCTGTTAAAGTCATCAGGATTACTACGAACCTCCTTGACTTTAGCATGTCCTGAGTATTTAAGCAATATTTTCGATTTTTCAGCACTAGTAAGTCCCCCGTCGTATGCTCCGCATAGACGACCCAGAACAGGGCCACATTTATAAACACCTTGACCTGGAAGGGGTTAATGATTTTCAAGTGGACAATCATAAATAATGATACTGATTCAATCTGTAGAACTTTTGAACACTGTCATTGAGATCTCATGAGCGTTTTTGGAAAAGAAACACAACATTTTCTCGTGATCCCAACCAGTGAATATACTACTAACATATTTTAGAAGCTGTCGCACCCCCTATATTTCATCGCAATCTGGTAAAAACAAAAAATATTTGATAACGTCAAAGTGAATAACGATATGATTTCCAAGGCATAACAAGCAGTATTTTCTTGTTCTAAGCAGATCGATCACAAAGATTTTGTCAAAAATGCAATCACGATTTTGAGCATACAGAGGAAACCTTTGTCTAGGAAAATGTTATCAAGAATGTTCCAACTGCCTTATCAGCTCGTTGACTTGACAATAAAAAAAAAAAAAGGAAAACTCTATACAAATTCCAAACAAACTCTACTTCTAAGCCGATCGGATATCTTCTAGGTAATTACTCATTTGAACAAGCATTAATCGGTATCATTCTATTTAAAATAATGAATGAAACCGTAGCCTCGAATAAATCTGTGGAGTCAAGCAAATTGGATAATTCAATATCTTGTTACAGATTCTCCTGTTCATTAAAACATTTCGAATAATCATATGAATAAAATCAACAATCTTTATGCATAATAATTTATTATTAGACGTGAGCGTCAGTGCAAGCCCTGTCAACATAGATGTCATACTTTATGTCTTGTTTGACATGGCTACCAAGAGGACATTTTTTTTTGGTGGTTTTTGATCTTAATTTCAACTTCATAGGAATCTGCACTATATGACAGTCCATAAATGCCTTTCAAATCCCAATAGTTTAAAAATATGTATTAACGGTAAGACAACATCCAACATCACCTCAAAATCCTAGTAGTTGTTCAGGAATCCATCATATAATCAACATGATGTGAATTAAGATAGAAGAGAATCTGCCCTTATTATATATTGCAATGAACTTACTTATACCTGCTTTTTCATCGCTTCTACCCAACTCATGCAGGTTTGGCAGGCTTCCCATATTGATAAACTCACCGCAAGTCTGGTCATAGCATGAATTCTCTCAAATTAGCCTATTCTGTGAATTTGTCCACATCCAAGCGAATATAAACTGGAAAAGAAACAGTGTTCTGCAATCGCTTTTGTTTGTAAGGATGAAGACACATATTTATATCGACTTGCGGAAGTTCCTTGGAAGATTTAAATAGCACTAGCATATTCTTAACCAGTCCAATATATTATGGGTGTTTAGTGTCCTCAATTTGATTTCACCATGGAAGGTTGTCGGATCATTCTACGATGAATAGTTCGCTCAATGGTTTAACAGATATCTATAGGTCGGTTGGTAGAAATAAAAAAAAATGTTTTTGATGGTATCTACCATTGCTATTTCGCCCAGTAACATCTCGAATGATTGCTTCATTAGTATTTATGAAAAAAAGGATACTAATTACACTTCTCTGTTTCATCAATTAAAAAGAAATTGTTTCTCAATTGTTATTCTCTGGTCCATATTAAAAAGTTGGTATTTATATGACAATCGATTGTCTGTATTTTTTTTCATTTTGTGTGTACCATCTATTCAGCACCCGTATGCGGAGTAGAAAGTCTCAGTTATTTTGAAGTGAACTCTTGTCTGATATGAATGCAATGTATAGCTTCACAAATAGAAATCCAGTTAATGCCAACCGTCTTTATCTGGAAAGTTATTCCAATCAAGACATATCTGGCTATCTAGAAAGTTTAAGAAAGATCATCCAATGCAGGCAGGCCCCGAACTGTTTGAAATCTATGAATCAAAGATGCTCTTCCGATTGTAATAGGTAATACCAATCAGAAACTAGACCCGGACAAAGAGTTTGGAAAATCTAACACGGATCTCAACTTATCCGATAACCCGCGATTTCCCATTGAGAAAGCATATCTCTCAATGGTACCTTGTCCCTGTGAAAGTAATTTTTTTCGTCGAAAACGATGCGAGATACGGTACGAAAAGTTTTATCAGTTTGAAAGATACAGGATGAAAATTGGCCAAATCAATTTCGTTGAATATTTCAGAAACCATTTGTTTTTGAAACATAGCCTAAACTTGAAAGTGTTATATTTTTTTTCCGTTCCACAATATGATGTTTTTAAATTGTGCATACGAAATTTAAAATTCGAGCACACCATCAACTTGATTGTTACACAGAAAGAAATTGAGCCATTTTATATTGATAGTCATAGATCATCTATGTTTTATTCAAGTGACTGTGTAGATATGAAGCTATTTGAAAGCAGTCATCAAATAAATTCCTAGATACCCAATGAATCATACGGTTTTGACAAAATGAAAGGGTCACCTCATTAAATGACTGCCTCATTTCATTTCTATATCTTCATCAAGGCAAGAATTTAATACAATTCAATTTTTTACCGTTTGTAGGGGCATGTATACTCAATTATTCCTTCCAAATTACACAAATATCAAACTATACAGTGTCCGCCATAAAGTTGGGTACACTTGAGATTTGTTTTTCACCAATATGTTTGAAAAACTTTCTTCGGGCATAGTTTGTGCATGTCCAATAACCGAAAAATCAATCAATTATGAGATCATCGGTTAAGCGAGAATTTCTAAAGTTCACTTTGGTGTCAAAAAATGGATCAAAAAATTTGAAACTTATATTTTACCTCTTCCATTATAACGAAAATCAAAAACGATGATCTCATAAATTCACTTTATTCTACTGAACTACATAGGATTTATGTAAAATCAGACGATTTTTTTATGAAATAAAATAGTGAGGTGATAAAATAATAATAATAATAATAATAAATCGTTTATGAATCTCATCGGTACAGTACAAAAAAAGTGATAAACTGCCAAGCAAGTTTGAGATTATAGGGCCTGTATTTCAGCTCGTCGGATTTCTGATAAATCCTGACAGCTGTTGATGCCTACATTCTTAAGTTATCCACTTCTTATCCAAACATTTTGTTAACAAACTCTACAATTATTACTTTGAACAAAAAAACAATGAAACTACAATCTTAACTTTGAGAAAAAAGTAGAGGCAAAAACAAAAAATCGGTACAATACAAGTAGGGTTCGGTGAAGATTCACCAAAGGAGATAGTGATGAGAAGGGACGGATGGTTATTCCAATAGCTTATTTTTTAAATTTCTTGGAAACTTGGTAGAACTCTGCGCAAAGTCTCCGCCGATCTCTATGAGAATGACCTTTTAAATATTTCTTTACAGTGGTGTGGAATGGTCAAGCGAAGTTTGTGTCAAATAAGGAGGGGTTTCGTAATGATGACTTTAAATGTGAAACAAGCACTTAAGCACTATGAAATTCTCGTCGATCATGCATGTTCATCCAGCCTATCTCCTTATTTTAAAGATGAAGCGCAGACATGAATTCTGAAGCTTTTGTCTTCTTCTGGCATCGATTGAATCAAGACATAGCCCGTACCCGTTGTCGCAAAAATCAAATAGATACAAAATAAGGGAGTCACACAGCATTATTTTTGTCTTTTGGTTGAGAAAATCTCTATTAGAAAATGGAAGCTTCAATGTTGCATAAGCTTGCTTAAGTTTCGAGTTGATATGTTGCTAGAAACGTTTGTTGTCAAGTATCAGCTCTAAGCTTTTTGTCTGAATTTTATGCGCTCTCTATCTATACAAAAATTCAGACTCGTAGATATAAATGCTTTATTATATATGTACAACTCGTCCATGTCTCAAAGAGGTCCTTATATTCAACGTAGACATATGAAATTCGAAGTCTTCAGGCCTCAACACACATATTGGAACAATTAAACTATTAAATCAGGTTACATGTTTCGCCAAATTTTGGCATCATCAGACCTGAAACACGATGGTACGTCCATGAAAGATATTAAAATAAAAATCAGTGCTTGAATTACCATAAACGGAAAAAATACTGTAGAAATCACATCACAACATAAACACTAAAAGTGGGGTCAGATGAACGATGACAAATTGAAATGTAAAATAATAACAGTATAATAGACAATACCCCAGACTAGATTTGAGTTCGCAGCCTCATGACCTTCTTTAAACACATTTATTCATAACATAGTTTACAGTTGGGCTAGTTAAAGGTCTTCCCCAACATGCCCGTGAAGGGTCTTTCCCAACATGTTGGGAGGTAGTTGATATTTAAAAATAAATATAACATCTCCTAACATATCAAACGAGGATAGAGCAAAGCGCATTTACCACATGGTAAGCAACTTTGCTCTAGAAAGGGGACAGTCAGCAAGGGCCTGCGGACTGGTGGTACCCCCAAAAACCTACGACTTTCCTTAAAATGTGGTGAGTCACATCTCTCCTACATTAATAATGTCCTCTAGATGTATGGTGGTGAGGTATGGTCGCTCGGGCATGACTTGAGAAAAAGAAGGGGCAAAGGCGCGGTCCGAGCTATTTGACTAGAAACACACTTTTTTGCATTTTGAGGAACGAACGTCTACCCCTGTCATTTTTATTGGCCAACTCCAACTCTTGTATTTGTGGCCACATTCGTTCAAACACATTTTGGTAACGTTTTTACTCCAATGAATCTACGATTCATTATTGATGTTTGTTGTTTCAGCTATCATTCATAATTAATACTTATGTGAAAATATTGAATCCCGACACTTTTTTGGGGGGGGCTAATACACAATATGGGGGGCTCAGCCCCCCCAAGCCCCCCCTTACTCTGCCACTGGCGCACAGCGCGCCATCTACTGTTATGTCAAAGACGCAGCTTTGATTTTTGTTTCGTCGCCACATCAGACAGAGCCCTCTCACCGCAATGTGTCCAACTGATCACTACCAGCTACACCTGGCCCTGTGTAGGAGGCACCGCGTGTGTGGCGCTACCACGGTGCCATTCCCAGAACTAACCAACCTCCCAGTAGTCCTTTATTCACAATTTATAGCTCCATTAATATCTCCGATCATTCACGACACCATGCAATTGGCATTGATTC
Organism: Orchestes rusci; assembly: GCA_958502075.1. Taxonomy (NCBI): domain Eukaryota; kingdom Metazoa; phylum Arthropoda; class Insecta; order Coleoptera; family Curculionidae; genus Orchestes; species Orchestes rusci. Next base: position 79,280,079 of record OY293303.1, read on the forward strand.
TGTCACAAATCAACGTCAATCAGCGTGATTAATCCCGGTAAAATCGACCCCACGGCCGATTTAGATATTGTCATGTGAAAACGAACGGATCAAAGAAACATGGAGTAAATCAACCCACCCAAACGGACGACGCACAACCAGGCCATGCTTACTCGGCACTTTTCTGGTATAAATAGAAGCCCGATACGCTAATCAAATGGTTGGAAGAAACGTGATTTACTCCGATCTTCCTTCCCACGAGCAGTGCCAGTCGCAAGACAAGAAGTCCTCTCGTATTCACTGTACACTTCCGCCCTCGCAGCGAGTCTACTGTTGGGACCCGGACTGGCCAAGGTCCAACATGCTCATCCCACTGTGTGTGCTGTAGGCTGTATTTGAGGAGGCAATAGATGTTGTTATGTGCTAGTTTCACTCCCGACTGACGGCTACGTCCCTGGAGCACGATAGGTGAGGGTCCAGTCGAAGGCCCAATCTTACGCTTATCGTGACATTTGGTGGAGGCGCCTCACGATCACTCTCGCACGCTTAGCGAGTACAGAGGGCCCACAAAGGTAGTGCAGAGTCCAGAGTGCAGAGAGCCTACAAAATGAGAGCAGTATGACCTGTGGTCCAGGAATAGAGATGATGAGGCAGAGGAACTTCGTCCGGGTCAACGAGGCTCCACACTCCCGGGGGCATCCGCAATGATAACAGGCTCGACTGGCACTGCTCCTGACACGGCTTTTCCAACTTATTGATAAAAATAGGCAGGTATAAAGTAAGTAAAATGAGTAAAAAAAATGGTATCTACATATATTTTTATACAATTAGACGCCGCTGTTGATTATTATTTTTTTTTTCATGTTATGAACAACGACTGCTTCCGGTCCTCCGAAACCGACACAAGGAGTATGGTTCCATCAAGGGAAATACAGGTCACTTTGAACCGAGTAGAAGTGATATGTATTGCCCTGTAAACCAGCACGAACAAAGCATCACAATCGAGGTCAAGGAGCGGTTACAAAACCTGAGGCGACTAAAAAAAAACACGTAGCGTCAGCAAGAATCTGAACGAGGGTGCCATTGATGACGATATGGATTGCCATGGTCACCGTTGGTGTTGGTCAGGAACATACTCACTCAGCATATTGTTATTTGTGAAATTTGTAATACTCAGGACCGGAGCAAGCAAATATTATTAGTTTTTAAGTCAGATTGTAAGGGATGTGGCATGTTGGTTTTTGAGCATTGGAGGCCAATGCTATTGAGGAGGGGGCATGTGTCATGTGAATACGAACGGATCAAAGAAACATGGAGTAAATCAACCCACCCAAACGGACGACGCACAACCAGGCCATGCTTACTCGGCACTTTTCTGGTATATATAGAAGCCCGATACGCTAATCAAATGGTTGGAAGAAACGTGATTTACTCCGATCTTCCTTCCCACGAGCAGTGCCAGTCGCAAGACAAGAAGTCCTCTCGTATTCACTGTAGACTTCCGCCCCCGCAGCGAGTCTACTGTTGGGACCCGGACTAGCCAAGGTCCAACATGCTCATCCCACTCTGTGTGCTGTAGGCTGTATTTGAGGAGGCAATAGATGTTGTTATGTGCTGCCCTAGTTTCACTCCCGGCTGACGGCTACGTCCCTGGAGCACGATAGGTGAGGGTCCAGTCGAAGGCCCAATCTTACGCTTATCGTGACAATATCCCGAGCCCACAACTGAGAAGAGATAACATTGCGTCGGAACCTCAGTTAGTTCGGGTATCTCACCTCCTACTGCACATTTGACAACAACGGGGTGGCGCGTTGGAGTGCTCAGCGTCGTAGAGTCAGACTAGTGGCGGAGATAATCTACCTGGCTTGGATACGAAACAAAATGGAGGATTTATCAAATTCACAGATTAATCAATGTTATCGACGTTTTCCCCATTTTCGTTGTAAATTAGTGATTTACCCTGAATAGGGATATGTGTGACACTGTTTGAAGGTCTGGTGCTTGTTATATTTGAAGTCAAGGGTGAATTCCCTGTCTTGAAGCGGAAAAATCGGTCAGACATTTGTACAACATGAGACCTGCAATAGCGGTATTTTCGCGAGTTGATGTTACTCGGGAGTTGGTGTTCTACGTGACGAGTTGAGGGCAGCTCTTAGATACAAAATCTTTGTATGCGTGCAAATTGTAAGTTCGACATGCTACACCATACAGGGCATGCATAATATATCATAGTGTGTCTTATGACTGTCTTATACAGGCTGAGCTTTAGATCTTGCGACAATTTTGAACGCGGACACAAAATGGATATAATCGCTGTCTGGCCACGAAAGACTTTTGCAGTATGAAGGATATATTTTTCACAAATGAGAGACGTGGGTCAATATCAATCCATAAATACCGTTCCTTGTTGACCACGGCAATAGGTTCGTTATTGATTTTCATCGGTTCAATTATCCGGATATTTGTGAATTTTCTGCTAAGCACTAAAGATTCACACTTTTTGCTATCGATTTTGAGTTTCCATTTATGGTACCATGGAACCAATGTGTTTGAACAGTATGTGTTGATGCGCTGTTTGGTTGCTTGTGCGAAGTATGATCGTTAATAGACTATTACGTCATCTGCGTACGTTACAGTGGCAATGTCGGCTGTGAACAAGTTAAACAGTACTGGCGATAGTACTGTTCCCTGGAGGACTTCTGCATGGAGATTCCTAGAGCCAGATAGTGATTTCCCAACACGGACTTTGATGGAGCGGATTTTTTAGGTAGGATTGTATGAGTTTTACTAGGAAGGGTGGGAATTTTATGGATGTGATGTAATTTCCACAAAAGGCCGTCATGCTAGACTGTGTCAAACGCCTGAGCGATGTCAAGCGTCAGCATGACAGTGTTCTGTTTTTTGTTAAATCTATCCATGGATTCTTGCACGACTTTGGCTACTGGGACGTATCAAGCCCGTTTTGGTAACCAAATTGGAAAGGTAATATTTTATCGAGCAAGTGGAGTTTGTGGAACGACTGGAGTATTACCCGTACAGCAACTTTGGAAAGGCTGCTCAACTTGGACGATATAGGAGGCCACGTTTGAGGGGTCCTTACCCGGTTCCTGAATTGATACGATTACAGCATTTTTCCATGCGCATGAAAAATTCTGCAAACGCAACATGCCGTTGATTAAATACATGAGTTGTACAAGTGCCTTCCTAGGAAGATTCTTCAATAGCATGTTAGCTATGCAGTCTTCTCCGGGGGCCTTATTGCTCGAGAGTGTTTCAACTAATCTGGCAACTTCCGAAGGAGAATCCAGAATTTTTCCAAGCACACGATTTGGAACAACACAATTAGCGGTAGTGAGTTGCCTCACCAACGCTGTGACCTCCGATTGGAACTGCGTGACGTCTGAATTCTCCTCATAGGCTCTCTCCAGATGGTCAGCCAACGTCTCAGAAATTTCTTCAGATGTCTGAGGGATTTTGTTGAATTTGTTTCTGAGCCGTCTGCTGATTTTCCAGAGGGAGTTATCCTGAGTGGAAAATCCAGTTAGTGTTTTGGTCCAGGCTTGGCTTGGGGATTTGGAGATCGCCCTCCGAATTCTGCGTGTCAAATTTAAAAATTCGTCATGCATGCTTTTTCCACAACCCAGAACGCTACCACTCACGTCTTTTTCGATTTTTGAACTTCATAATCTCCAGAATTTCATCAGGCAACATGTCCTCAGCGTGCTTGAGGTTAACTTTTCGCCTTATCTTATCTCGTGCGTATTGTAGTGTCTCAGAAGAACGTGCGAGTTCTCGTTCCAGGACGTTTGGTGATGGTGAATCATTAACGATCTGGATCCGCTCGTTCACTATCTCTCTGAAGCGTCTACAATTCACATTTTTGTATATCAAGGTGGGAGGTCTCTCCCCTCGTCTCCTTTGATCTTAACTTTCCAATCAATTAAGATTGCCAAGTGAGAGGAGAGCTCATTGAGGACGCGCAAGTTTGGTAAATTGAGGATATCTTTTGCAATTGCCAGATCAAGGTACGCTGGAGTTGTGCCGTTTGTAGGGTAATGCGTTGGAACTGAAGGTTCCAAAAGCTGAATGTTATTTTCTGCAATGTAATCATGCAGAAAATTGACATTTTGATTACACCTATGGTTATTCCACATTGTATGTCTGGCGTCAAAATCACACACAACCAAAGTTCCCCTGCCTATCCAAAAAATCGAGTCCAGGTCGTTAGGCACCATGCGCTTGTTCGGCTCCGCGTAAGCGCTCACTATAACGCTTCCATTTCGAAGTTTGGCTGCTATACTTTCTTTGGCTGAATCTACGTCAATCCGAGTATGTGGAATACTCCGATTGACCAGCATTACAATGCCTCCACCACGCAGTGTCCTATCGACCCGATGAACAATGTGATTCCTGATATTCAACTTTTTATAAGGAATAAGTTTCGTTTCAGTTATGACCTTCATATCTACTCTATGCAAATTCAAAAAGTGGATTAGTTCGCCCACTTTCTGAGTGACGCTGTTAGCTTCCACTCAACTACTCGGATGTACAACTTTTCAGACATTACGGTTCCAAGTTGTAAATCTTTTCAGCTTCACTCATGAAAATTAGCGTTGCCAATCCGCGTTGTCCCTGGAGAGTGTTCGGTGATTTCGTCCGAAGATCGGACACGCAGCTAGATACCTCGGAAATGTTGACCATTTCATTGATGTCCGCCGTACACTCGAAAACATCAATAATCGAATTGAGTGACTTACCCTGTGCTGGCCCTTGCTGCTGGCGTACATTCTGGCTTTGGTTGACCTGGGAGGAAGGTGGGGCTGCCACTTTCGGAGGAAGTGGTAGAAAGTTGCCCTTCAATTCAATTCAATTCAAAAATACTTTATTGTCGGAGAATAAAATTCCATCGACAAAGCTTACTAAAATAATAACAAACACAACTTTTGCAACTTAAAACTATCAAAATATGAATGTACACATAGACGATTATTGTGATAGTGACACAATCAAGAATGATTACACTGCGCCGTCTCTAATTGAAGGAACACTCATAAAACTCTCTGAGACTGTAAAATGGCTTTCATAATAGCAATCTCTTTAGTGAACTCCTGAAAACTCTCACGGATGTTATCATCTCCAGCTCTCTAGGAAGATGATTGAACATCTTTCTTCCCTCATATACAAAGGAACGCTTTGTATATTCCCTAGATAGAATGGGTAAGGGCAGGTCATAAGCTTGACGCGTCGTCCTAGAGTGAACGCATTGCCGGATTGCGTCTTTGTTTTTGAACACCAAAGTTGTAGTTTTCAGAGTGTAGAGAGATACAACAGTCAATATCCCCTGATCGACAAAGTGGGGCCTACAATATTCTCTATGTGGAAGGTTCAGTAAAAATCTGAAGGCTCTTTTCTGTATGATGAGTATAAGGTTCAAAAGACTCTGGCAACATGCTCCCCAAAATTGGATGCCATTTCTCAGGTGAGATTCAAATGAAGAGAAGTAGACAATTCTTGCGACCCCAAGTCCTCCGCCAGACTTAGCCGCCCTAATGGCAAAGCACAACGACGATAGTTTTCCGCTGAGTGATTGGATATGTTCGCAGAATCTCAAATCTCCGTCCTAAATAAGTCCAAGAAACTAGCAGTCTTCCGAATGTTTCAGTTCCAGGCCTTCAAGAGAAATGTCTGGCAAAATATATTCGAAGCTTAAGGTGCGTGTTTTTCCAACGTTCAATATTAACTTGTTTACTTCAAACCAGTTCTTAACAAGCAACATATCTCTGGATATTGCAGGTTCTCGGTTGTTTTTCCGTGCCAAAAAATGGTGGTGTCGTCAGCAAACAGAGTGAATTTTCCCGATATTGAAATGGATACTAGATCATTCACATAGATCAAGAACAGCATTGGTCCCAAGACAGATCCCTGAGGAACACCCGACACTACAGCCCTTGACTTTGATCTGCCTTTCATGCCCTACTTGTTGCGTCTGGGCTTGCCAGGCGTTTGTGGTGCTGGAACATATTTTTTGAGGGGCCTCGAGCCTTCTCCAACTTTTTTGCTTTGAACATATATGTCTCCCCTGACAATTAGCGCACTTTATCACAATATTCAAATCATCAAAACTACAATTTCTCGTCAGGAGTCTTCCGGCGCATCTGGAGCACTTGGGAGCTATGCTATGCGCTCCAATCGCGATAATTTGACAAATTTGACATGCGTCAACCGTCATCGGTCAATGATGTCAATATTCCGTCTGTCCCTGTTTGTCACGATATGTCATCCATTCGCCATTTGTCATTTTTTCTGTTTTGTTTATTTATGAATATGAATATTTTGAAAGTGTTTATGTGATTGCGTCTTGGTGTTATTTTGTTTATGGACTTTGAACTGACTTTTATTCACGCGAACCTGTGTAAAGTGGATTGTGTATTATTGAGAACATATTTTATTGTGTTGAATCGTGTGACAGCTCAAAAAAATACAGCTGATTGCACTCATTATTATGATGTTGAAACTCGTTACAATAAAAAAAACATGTGCAATACTTTTGTTTAAAGTAATTTAAAAATATTTTCGTGAACTATCGCATCAGTGCCTTAAAAATAATTAATTTTCTTTTCCGATCCAGCCTGTACCTATGTTGATACAATACATTCAATAAATATACATATTAAACTTTTAATTTGTTTTATTGTTATATTCCTGTATAATAAACATTTGCTAAACATAAATAGTTGGTAGGTATTTATTATACAGCGAATATAAAATGTCTGTTTCAAATGGCATATTATTATAAAATCAGCAATTTGAACAGCCCGCCAGAAAATATTGTTTCGTTGACTCCACCGCTATGGCAGCACAGTCACGCATACTTTGCATGGGCAAATGTATTGGAGTGTGCGTTCTATATTGATTTTTTTTCCTATGTTTACGACGTCAATATGATCTTCCCTCGTCACTGCTGCTCCATTCATAATGATTGGTGGGGGTTGCCTGGGCGCCGGCGTTGTCGCTGCTGTCGGGTTGAGATCAGCCTGGTTCGGGTCTGTCTGATCGGTGGAAGTCGTCATTGTTGGCTGGGTATGTCTCGTTTGGTTGAGGACGAATGTTTTCTTCGCTTTTGACGTAATCAGTGATGCTGTGCTTACATCATCCTCGTTATCTTTGGCGTTTTTAAGGGGATCGAGTCTGTTCGTTAATTTGAAGAACGGCCTTTTTGCTTGATCCCCCGCTTCGTTGTCACTAGGGCTTCGTTGTCGTTTCGTATTCATGTTTTTGGTTTCCATAGGGTCTGGCGTTTTTGGGCGCGGAGTGATGAACCCTTGCTCGTCCGGTATCTTGGTTGGAGACTTTTTCCCATCAGTGAGGGTTCTTGGAAGTGGTTTAAACGTAGCCCTTTTGTCGTGCTTTGCGATGATGTGCTTCTGAATTTCCTTTCTGGAAACTGGGGCGTTTTTATCTTTCTTTTCAATTTGCTCGTATCAAAATTGGCATCTCACACATTTGTTCTCAAATCGCATTACGTACTCCCTGCGTGGTTGAGAGTTCGCTTGTGTTGGTGGATCGATACGATTTGTATGAATGTGTGGACATTGATAATTCATCTGATGCATAGCCGTCCGTTTGTTGTGAGCCTAGTGCCTTAGAATATGCTCCTAGGCTCTTTGTGAGGGGTCCACTTTGAAGATCAAGAAGGGATAATGTGTCCATCCCTCCTGGATCGATGGATGAGGCGCCTTCCTCGGCGCTCATCCTGGGTCCTTCTCACCCTCCTACACTCCCCGATTCCGCGATGGCACCCTGGATAGGGACCCACCCCTTTCTCTTTGAGTTTCAAAGGGTTTGCAGAATCACTATCAGCGCACTCACGGTTTCTCGCACTGCACTCGAAGAGCACTACACTGCAAATGGGGTGGTCACTGCGGTACCACACCCCGGCTCCGATTATGCCCGGAAAAGGCGCAAAAAGTTCGCTCGAAAACACAAAAACGCGGTGGTGCCCCAATTGGGGTGGTCACAACGTACCACACCCTGGAAAATTGCTGTTAGGTTGCTATCAAAGCAATTATAAGAGTCAATGTACGAAGTGTGTATAGAAAAAACGGCGTGGGCTTGAGGCGTCTGCCACAGCGCAAAAAACCAAAGCAGAAACGTTGGTGCAGGCCTATATCGTCTGACGGTACCACAGCCAGACGAGAGAAAAAAAAATTACCCACAGCCTATGCCCTAACCACTACGCTAACAGAGCTTCTTTGGTTTAATCAAATTTAAAGGCATAAAACGATATGCGGAAATAAAAATGTATCGTTCCAAGTTATTAAAAAACAGGTTAGGCTCAAAATTGAAATTGTCGTTCACACAATTAAGTACTGGACTCTTCTTGGCTCTCGTAAATGTTATCACAAATTAGGCTAAACAGAATACCTTCCGATGTCTCTCTTTCTTCGGTAATATTTCGGTTCAACTAGCTAATCTGTTTAAAGGTTATAATGTGGACATTGCCTTTAAGACTAGGTACGAATACATTGAAGAAACATCTGGTCAAAAATAAGGACAAAATGGATCCCCTGTCTTAATCTGGAGTCTATTCTTTACACTGTGGAGACTGTTCATCTGTCTACGTGAGGCAGACAGGGGGCAGGTCGCCCAGAGGGTAAGAGAACATGTCAGTCTTGTTAGCAAATACAGACAAACGGACACCACCAGGAACAAAATCGGCTTTTGCGAACCACTTATTGAGTACAGGCCACAACTTTTCAATTGGAAGAATGTGGAAGTCCTGCACGGGTGCTCGAAGGGTAACAAACTGGATTTACTAGAAAAGATGGACATCACAAGAGCCAAGAAGAGTCCAGTATTTAATTGTGTGGAAGACATTTTCAATTTTGAGCCTAACCTGATTTTTAATGACTTGGAAGGATACATTTTCATTTCCGTATTTGGTTTTGTGCCTTCAAATTTAATTAAACCTAAAAAGCTCTGTTAGCGTAGTGGTAAGAGCCTCAGATTAATATTATTCTGAGGTTAGGGCATAGACTGTGTGTCATGAGGCTGCGAGTTCAAATCTAGTCTGGGGTATTGTCTTTTATACTTTTATTATTTTACATTTTAATTTGTCATCGTTCATCTGACCCCACTTTTAGTGTTTATGCTTGGATGTGATTTCTGCGGTATTTTTCCCGTTTGTTATTGTAATTCAAGCACTGTTTTTTATTTCAATATCTTTTATGAACGTATCATTGTGTTTCAGGACGGATGATGCCAAAATTTGGCGAAACATGTAACCTGTTTTAATAGTTTAATTGTTCCAATATACAGTGAGGACGTAAATAGTCCCCCCCCCCTCTATCTTTTGAACGCATTAATATTTTTGGCTCAAATTTGGAAGTGTGTTTCAGGGTAGGCTTTACTAAGTTTTGACCTCCAAAAAAAATTTTCATCGGTCAAACTAACAGCTGAGCACCATTTTGAAACAAAAAATTAAATGGAAAAGGGGGTCATGTGATACTTTATTTGAAAGGTCCCTCCATTCTCTTTTCACCCCCAAAGTTTGAAGTCCTTATTATTTTTCATAAGGAATTAATAATTAAATAATTTTGCATGATTTCGTTCTTAATATTATCTTTAGTATTAGTTTTTTTTGAAATTTTTTATTAAATACTGTTGTAGAAACAATCACTCATGTTATAGGTTAGTTTTTTCATTGTTAATAAAGTTCTTTTAAGAATTAGAGATAGTATTTTGACCCAAATAATTTATTTTCGATATGGCGCCATTTCTTTAAGAAAAATGCTAAGGACTTCAAACTTTGGGGGTGAAAAGAGAATGGAAGGACCTTTCAAATAAGGTATCACATGACCCCCTTTTCCATTTAATAATTTGTTTCAAAATGGTGCCCAGCTGTCAGTTTGTCAGTTGAAATTTTTTTTTTTGAGGTTAAAACTTAGTAAAGCCTACCCTGAACAACACCTCCAAATTTGAGCCAAAAATATTAATGCGTTCAAAAGTTAGAGGGGAGGGGGGACTATTTACGTCCTCACTGTATGTGTTGATGCCTAAAGACTTCGAATGTTATGTCTACGTTTTATAGATGCTTTGATTTTTCCCAATATACTGCCCTGTGACACTCCGAATTCGACTTTTAAGAACTTTGAATATTTGACGTTTAGTCGCACCCGCTGCTATCTCTCTGTCAGAAATGACCTTAATAATCTTTGAGCATTTTCTGAAAACTAATATAGTGAATAATGGCTTTGAATGTGAAGTGATTCAACATATCAGATGCTTGAGTATAATCGAGCATCAGTAGAACTGTCGAATGATTCCTGTCAAGAGCCGAAAAAACATCATCCCTGACGTGGCTTAGTGCTGTAGAGTATCCATGATTTGTACGATATCCAGACTGATTCAAGGAAAATTTGCTTTCAAGTTTTTCAAATATATGAGTGGGTGGGTATCAAAAAAAATTCTTATATGTACCCGACTCTATGGCGGACACTGTATACAGTGCGGCTCTTAAAGGTCCCCCCCTTTTCTTTTTAATGTGTGCACCAAAAATTTTGAAACATGGCATACTTCAATTGCTGTCGAAATACTACTTTTTGATGTTACTGACGTAATTTTAGTATTCAAGATGGCGGCTGGGCGCCATTTTGAAACATTTTTTTAAATGGAAAGGGTGGTCGAGTGACACATCATTCGAAAGGTCTTATCGAGTAGATTATTGTGTAAAAAATTCATAGGATTAAACGCATCCGTGCGGGTATGACAGACTGTCAAACTAACAAGATAAAGAAATTCGTGAAATAAGAACAAAGAAAGCATACTTCAATTTGTATTGTAAAAAATGTTGAAAATGTCCTCCGTTGACCCCCAAACAATGAAATAATCTGTCTGAGAACTCCTGACGGACTTTTTCGAAAGTATCGACATTAATATTTTGACAAAAAACAGTAATTCTTTGCTGTAAATCTAAAAGAGAGTCTGGCTGTGTTGCATATACTTTCTGTTTTAAATATCCCCATGAAAAAAAGTCCAATGGTGTTAAATCGGGCGACCTGGCAGGCCATTCGGTAGGACCCCGACGACCAATCCAACGATTGGGGTAAGTTATGTCCAAATACTGCCTTACATTTCCGCTGAAATGAGGAGGCGCACCGTCCAGTTGAAAAATTGGTGCCATGCCAAATTCGTTGGGATTATTCTGACGTATTTATACAATCAAAGGCTCTATTGTAGTTTCTAACAAGTTCAAATACAGGTCCCCTGTCAAATTTTCATGAATGAAAACAGGACCAACAATATGGTTCCCCAATATGCCAGCCCATACGTTAACCTTTTCGGGATATTGCGTGTGGGTTTCCCTAAAAACATCTTTAAGCAATCGTTTTACAGAAGCAGACGAAGTATCATAGATGTCTGCAACCTGAGATGTCGACTGTTCAGGATTTACCACCATCTCACCAATGATTGCAATTTGTTTATCTTCCGAAATAGATGGTCGCCCTTGATTCTTCAAGCTCTGAACACTACCAGTCTCGATAAATTTTTCGCACTAATTCGCGAAGATATTTCCCGCATATCGGACGGTCCGGGAAGCGCTCATTGAAGATTCTTTCCGTCTCATGGAAATAACGATTTCCGCCATAAATAAAAATTGCTTCAATTTTTTCTGCGAGGGGACGCGAATTAGGCATTTTTGTAACACTTCCTAATTAACACAATAATCAACCAACTGGCTCATATCGTTTCAAGATTTTCACATTTGGTTAAACTATAGTGCTGTGGCGAGGTAGTGTGGAAACTGTATCTCCATCTTAATTTAGATTTTGTTATTATAATGCTGATAAATGCTTTCCAAATTGTTTTTATCATCTTGAAATTCTTCATCCGCTTTGTATCAGCATTCCTATCTGTTGACCTGTACTGTTTTGCTCAGGTTCACCATCATTTTTCCGGAATCTGATGTGTCAGCTCGTTAAAAAATTGAAACTTAATGTAAACGACATTTTTAAGTACTGAAAGTTTGGCAGGCTGTCATATCCGCACGGATGCGTTTAATCCCATTAAATTTTCACACAATAATCTACTCGATAAGACCTTTCGAATGATGTGTCACACGACCTCCGTTTCTATTTAAAAAAATGTTTCAAAATGGCGTCCAGCCGCCATCTTGAATACTGAAAGTACGTCAGTAACATTAACACATTAAAAAAAAAAAGGAAGGGGGACCTTTTAGAGCCGCACTGTATATTTCATGAAATAAAGTGATACAGTATTGCTTAAATTAGTTTTGTTCACCTAAATGAAATATGTCAGTTTACAATAAATAATATTGGATATAAACAGTGTGTCCCAGAAGTCCCGAAATGTCCAATTATCTCACTTACTATCGGGACATACTGTATAAAATTGGGAACTAAGGGGTTACCCCCACAACATTCTGCGTTCGTTGGAAGTACCGGAGACGTTCCAAGGTGTTCCAATTTCAAGAAATAGTTGTCAAGTTTTCATTTTTGAATGGGACACCAAATTCTCTATCACTTTTCTGGATTCTATGTAAAATTCTAGGCAGATTTGATGTATCATGTCTTTTACCTAAGAATAAGCGTTTTTGAAATATTTGAGTTCTCATGTAAAAAATGACGTTTGTAGACTTGGATTTGAATGTGAATTTATCCTATAAGAAAGCCTTTATTATCTTATTTGTGTTAAATTTCTTGTTGAAAAGGACACCCTTTAATGGATTTTATACATTTCAATAACTATTAACACAAAACGTGGTCAGAAATTAGATTGAGAAAACTGCCATATATCAATTTTTTTCCAATATGAGAACCCTTGAAAATTGATTCATTCATCATTCTATGTTATTAAGCATTAAAAAAAGGTGGGTTTGTATAACATTGTACAGGGTCAAGCGGGAAGGAATGACCCTGTAGACAAAAAAAATGGAATGCACAATCTCATACCAACTTACCTTTATTAAGATAAAGTGATGAATTTTAGGGGTTTCCATTTGAAAAAATTTATTATTGGCAGTTTTCTCAATTTAATTCTTAATCTCATTTTTTGACCGCCTTGTATTGATAGTTATTGAAAAGGAAAAATTCACATTCAAATTAGAGTCTATAAACTTCATTTTTGACTTAAAAGCTCAAATATTCCAAAAATGCTTATACTAAGGTTTAGGACATGATAAAATAATTTGCCTAGTATCTGACGTAGAGTCCAAAAAAGTGATAAAAAGTTGGTATTCCATTTAAACATGAAAAGTTTACTGATTTCTGAAAATGGAACATCTGGCAACGTCGCCGGTTCTTACATTGAACACAGAATGTTTTCTACCCCCTTAGTCCCAAATTTCATACAGTTTGTTCCAATAGTAAGTGAGATAATTGGACATTCCGGGACTTTTGAAACACACTGTAAGTATGCGGAAGGGACTGCTGTCAAACTTTCACGTCTCAGCTCCTTCTTACTAATGTTATTTTCTGAGTATTCTTATTTTAGAAAATTGAGGACATCCGTCAATTTTTCCAAATCTCGAGTGAGCTTTGCTGATGAGTTCGGGAAAATAGTGCAGAAAAAATCCTCAAAAAATAATATCTGATTCTGTTTTCTGATGAGTATCTACAATGATTAGGAAAATTATTAGAATAATTTACTTAGGTAATTTTATGATATAAATCATTCATGTAGGGCATAGTTCTTCTATTTGTTAACTAGAAGGATAGTCAACCTCAGGAAAATAATACCTAATGTATGTGAGGAGAGGCGGTGGAAAAAAATATTTCGAAATAACTTTTTCCATATTATGTTTATTTTTTGTTGCTGATAGTGATGCTAGGTCGGTTTGATAACCACTCACTTTGTAACCCACTCAAAACTCTTCTACCAGCAGTTGGATGATACTACGGTTATTGTGAGCTGACATGGTAAGTAAGGATAATACCTTTATTTAATCAACTATCTGAAAACTGAAATTTATCACTGAGATACACGGAAGCAAATGAAGATTGGTCCCAATTGTACGCATAACTTTATAGAAAACACCTCGTATCATAAAAAAAATTTATACCTATCCCAGAAAATGAAACTTACAAAAGTCGATGGAGAAGTCGAACTCATAGGTATTGCAAAAATGATAATACGTGGTAGAGCTTTTGCGTTCATCCAATGTGGATGATTGAGTTACGATACGTGACATAAGATTTGCCAACTTTTCTTCATTGCTCTAACTTGATACGAACAATCATTAGTGATCTCTCCATTAATTAAATAATTTTGTTCGCTGTAACTACATTTGAACATATACTGCATTGGACCGTGACTTGGAGTTTTTCTGTTGGTTTTTACTTGACTCAGGTCTCTTAGAGATAATGGACGCTTTTTATTTATTTTATCTATACATTTTGAAGTGAGAAAATGCTACAATGTATTTTTGTTTGCTCAAAAAAATAGATAGGTACTAACATAAATTTGAATGATCTATAGTGTGCGTTTCATAAACAATTTTTCTCAGTTAAATGGAATAGTTTTGATGAGTCCATTTTTACTGATTTAGTGTCGTCCTAACCGCCCAAAAGTTATAGATATGAATAGTGGAGTCTAATGCAAATAAACTAACCTCACCTGTTGTATTCTCAAACAATACGTGGCTGGATCTCTGCGTTCTGGACCATATAAAGTTGTAGTCAAAATAACTAAACGAATGATATCGTTGTAACCGGTTGACTAACGTTCCAGTCACGCTTCCAGAATTTATATAGGGGCAGAAGACACAAGAGGCGGAGAACTTTTATTGTATCGTGTCACCCACAGACAGAAGCATTTTTGGTGTTGAGAATAAATTCAGGGTTAGGGCGATCTTGATTGCGCCCATGTTCGAGAGAGAAGCTGCGCACATCCAATCGATACATACTTTTGGTAAAATTGATGTGGGATGTATACAAGGATTGACAGTCATATTTGGTTCAATTTATAACCCAATTATGTTTCCATTGCAATGGAGAAGCATCAGCGATTTCTCTGTGAAGAAAGAGGATCAGCAGTTATTATTAAAGGTTCAATATCAATGAGCCGCGAAATAGAGATTTACAGATAAAGCAATTCCATTCAAGGAATACACGTTACAAACGTGAGATTTGGATGTTGATTTTTCGTTCAGGTAAAAAGCAACCAGTGGCTCTTCTAAACAGACATTCACTATACACTAACACAAATCTACTAGATACGCGATAGCATCTGATCAGAAGTGCGCTTTTGCCTGGATCGGAAGAATGTTTATTATTGAATTTTGCAGAATTCTGTCTTTTTGAAAAATAGATATTTCATATTCAGAACCATCAACCACTAACGATATCATACCGTCACACAAGGAGTATATTGTCTGGAAAAGGAACAAGAAATATTTAAGTTTAAACTTTTTTTTTCCATTTCTATTACAAAGTGATTAGTTGCATTTTCAAAAAAAAGAAGGCAAATGGTAGAAAAAGCTATAACTGCAATATAAGTAGGTAGCTATCTACAAATTTAAATAAGATTGAGACAAAGATTGGTTTTGAGTTGGTTGCGAGTATTTTTAGCAGAGCTTGAAACTAAAGATATTTCTTTTTCAAAATCACTGTTCAAAAATTGTTTTAATCGCTACATTTGATTCTGTTTCATATGAAAGTCTTCGCGTTTACTATGAAGTGGAGATCGTCGCTCTTGTCGAAGTTTCACTCTGAAGGGTATATCAGAATAAAATTTGTGTACCTCTTATCCCCGCTGTCATCGACGCTCTCAGGATGATCGTCCACTGGAAGCGAATAAGACGCTACGAGCTCAAGCGATGCGAGCGTCAACAAGCGTCTATGAGATGAGCGATTTCGTGCTACAGGATTCGTCCACTACAGGCGACATTGCACGGCTGCAAAGAGTTCCGTCGATTGATTTCTCTTTCGTCTTGTGTTTATAAAATTCAAATGGAGGTGGAAGTATTTTTCAGAAACTCCATTCAGATAGTGTGGAATTCAAGAGTTCAGAAAAAACGATTGTGTTGGGTTAACCCTATTTTGAAAAAGAGAGAGTCTCTCTTTGGATCTCTCGAGAATGATATTGTCACAACGTGGGAGATTTCTGCTCCACCAAGTGATCCACTGTCTGACTGGGGGACGTGGCGTAAATCAAAGGGCTCGACGACACGTACCAATTTTACTTTTATTCACCACAACACAAGACATAATTACTTAGAGCAGGGAGAGGAGCGCGTAGCTGATGTCAGAGAGGTAGGCTGGCAATAAGGCACTGAAATGTTTCCCAGAAAGTGTTCTACGCTACCAGCACTACCTCTTGACGGACCAGTGTTAGAACTGATATCCTTTTAATGAACAATCTACTATTTATATTGACTGTAATAATGATTGCCACGCATATTTCACCAAGCCAGTTCTCCTTTACCTCAGAATGTCGACAAGTTTGGGGTTTATTCTAGTGTCTTTGAACTTGAATGAACCCCTTACTGCTGCATTTCTCGTTAATGCCCGGATGTTTGAATTAAATGATTGGATTGGAATATCTATTTAAATATTGGAAATAGCGAGGGAAATACTGACTTGTTGACAATATCTCTTATCTTTCATATCCCACAGAGGAAGATGTGAATATATTTCACTTATAAATTTATCAGTTGTCCATTGCTCTGTTTGCTCGTAAAAAATTATACCAGCAATAATAAGGACGTAAAAAGATAACCAAAACCAGCTAACTGACATGTTCACAAAAATACAGCTTCTTCTTACTAATGTTATCTTCTGAGTATTCTTATTTCAGAAAATTGATGACATCCGTCAATTTTTCCAAATCTCTAGTGAGCTTTGCTGATGAGTTCGGGAAAATAGTGCAGAAAAAATCCTCTCGATATTCACGATGGTCAAAAAATAATATCTGATTCTGTTTTCTGATGAGTATCTACGATAATTAGGAAAATTATTAGAATAATTTACTTGGGTAATTTTATGATATAGATCATGAAATGTTTCCCAGAAAGTGTTCCATGCTACCAGCACTACCTCTTGACGGACCAGTGTTAGAACTGATATCTTTTTAATGAACAATAGTAGATAGTCTAAGCGGGTTCTGCTTCACTTTTTGTGCATAACCTCACTTTTTACCGGCGTTTGGGTGTGGGGGACCTTTCGCAGCGTTGATCTTGACAGTTGGGATTGATGTGTGAGCGGTGTTGTCGGCTGCGTGCGGTGTTGCCGCTTATGGTGTTTTGGTTGGGAGATGAGGGATTTTGGGATTTTAGGTTTTATGGTTGACGTTTGAAGTGTCATTGACGTTTGTGGCGGGTGGGTTGTAGCGTTGATGATGACAATTGACAGGATTGATGTGAGGACGATGTTGTCGGTTGCGTCGTGCGGTGTTGTCGCTTATGGTGTTTTGTGGGGAGATGAGGGATTTTGGGATTTTAGGTTTTATGGTTGACGTTTGAAGTGTCATTGATGTTTGTGGCGGATGGGTTATAGCGTTGTTACAGACAATTGACAGGATTGATGTGAGGACGGTGATGTCGGTTGCGTCGTGCGGTGTTGCCGCTTATGATGTTTTGTGGGAGGATAAGGGATTTTGGAGTCAAGTATGGTGTTTTGTGGGAGATCAGGGATTTTGGGATAGGTCAGGTTTTTGGTGGGCATTTGATGTAACGTTGACGTTGAGATGTTTTGTAGGCTAATTGGCCGGATCGATGTGTGGACGGTGTTGTTGACTGCGTGCGGTGATGTCACGTATGGTGTTTTGTTGTGAGATATGGGGTTCTAGGAATTGAGGTTTTTTTTTTTTTTTTTTTTTTTTTTTTTTTTTTGATGTATGTGGCGTTGGTGTTTGTGATGTTTTATTGTTCCAATGCATGTTATAGGCTCGGTTATAGGGTATGATGGATGATGGACAATTGTGTGTTGTCTCATATGAAAGATCATATAAGTAGTAGTACTCCGATTTGTAAGGTATTTAATAAGAGAGAGAGATGTGTAGATTTTTTCATTAGTTATAGCATTTTTATGATGGGTTTAATTATTTAACCAGAGACTATGAGTCATTAGAAATTCTCCTTTATCACCTGTTGATAGTTTCAGAAAAGAAAATATAATGTTAATTATTATGTATATATTATGATATTATATTCAACACAAAAATAGAACAAATTGAAGGGTTCTATAGAGATTCAACGCAAGAACAACAAAAAGCTGTATTTGGGATGCTTGATTACCTGAGTGTGGCGTTTGGGAGAGGATTTTAAAGTGGTCTCATGCCAGATGGTCAAAAAGGTATGGATTGGGGTTTATTGTGACACTTAGCGGCGAATATTTGTAATAAGGGATTTGGAAAATGTAGGGTTCTTCATATTTTGAGTTAATTAGTTTTTGAAAATGTAGATGGTGATGATACTGTTGATTGAATTCTTGAATCATTCGCAATTAGAGTTAATAGGTGGAGTGCGATGTTTGGAATTGGTGAGCTGATGCTAGATTTTTGAAAGAAATACCTTATAAGAAGGCCAGTGACTTGAAGCTATGGTTCATTAGAAAATACCGACATTTAGATCTGAATCATTCCAAGAAATACTTCAACTTATATTGCTATTGATAAGGAAAAGACTAAAACAGTGTTAATGTTATAGCAACACCAAGTAAAATGCACAAAACAGTCAAATTAAAAACCACAATTTGATATTCATGAAATATTTTTTTTTTTTTAAATTATTCTAATCATTGTTTATTGATACATAATTTCGCCACCAAAAGGTCTAGAACAGTTCAATGATATCCTAATAATAGAACGAAATAGATTTTGAGGTGTTATAAAATTGCCCAACTGACGAGTAGATTTTATCATTTCATAATAAATAAGAAGAACGGACATACCATATCTGAGAAATTATCCGGTAAAATACACACAGCACAATCAAATTAAAAGTCTTTATTTCATAGGTATTCATGAAATAAATTTACACTAAGATCATTTCATTTCATCATTGTAATAAGTATATCAAAATAATTTACTCGTTAAAACATTATTAAATATTAATATGATTTTATCAAATTAGTAATATGAGAACTATTGAACTATAAGACATATTTTCAAGATTTGGTGGATATATATAGAGTTGATCAATAAATCAGTAGCGTTAAAATTAATAAATAATTTATATCTAATTTACAATACTAATCATCGATGATTGGATCGAGAGATTTGAAACATATTTTCTTACCTAACTTTGAATGCAATCTGTAATTACAGCTTTCTTCAGTCTCTACGCAAAATAAAAGTTGCATGAAACAACTTTCACACCAAAATTTCTTATTTCTATATACACGTGTCTTAAGTTGGCGAACAGTTACAACGATATGATAATGCTTATCAACTATCTTAAATCTATTATTCATAAATTTTATAAACCAGAAACTACAACTTCTACAAATATTCATATTAAAATCTTCAAGTACATAATACTCCACCCAAAGACAATATCTCCTACATTCAAAACTATGATCATTCCAATTATGGATGAGTATCGCGTTTCTTTTACAGATACATCCAATTATCCTTGAATCATCTATAATATTCTCTAGCGAAATTGAATGACATACTTCATCTTTTGAAGCTATTTTATTAAGGTAATCCCACCTATAATTGGAATAATTCTGTAAAATATAATGATTTAAAGTCTCAGGTAAAAATGGTATAGGACAAGATAAAAAAATCTGAAATGTCATTCACATTTTCGCAAACCACCCTTCTACATAGCTCTCTTAATGTTGACATCATCTACAATGAAGAAGAAAACAATTAAAATGAATTACACGATAATCGAATAACAACATATTATCACCATTTAAACTGATTTCAAATTGTGAATAATTTTTGGAAAATCATTACTTGATTCCGATTATTATTTTGAAACAAACAAATCCCACCCTAACGAGCTCATTTTTCAAAATCAGTCACCTTTTTATAATTTTGAGGTGATGCAAATTGTTTTGAATTGACTGTTACAAGTTTTCCGAGTAAATTACCAAGTGTTACTAAATTAATAATTGCTCTGACACATACGTACATCCCCCAACAGAAATGATTTCATTGTTTCAAAAATGTGTATATATTTGATTGAAACAAAATAATAAATGAATAGACGGATGACTCACCTTATTTAAAAGAAAAATGATTTTTCCTCAGTTGTGGACACTGTTGATAGCCAGCTTGTATACGTTACAGTTATTGAAAACACCTCCAATTTTTCAAATATCTTTTTCCTTGAAAAACATAAAAAATTAATGAGATATACAAATCATAAATTTCTGTTACATACAAGGTGAGGTTTCTTGTTGAAGAGATGCAATCAACTTACACATCAAACTATGAATGATAAACAGATTTTCACCCCAAGCGATTAGTTAGACTAAAGTTTTTGGATCAGAAAAAATTCACACAATAATTTAGAGTGGATATCCATGTACTACATTTCTTCAAGAGGTACGATCAAGTAACATACCAAACTATGGAAGATAAACATATTTTATCTAGAATAATCTGTATGGAAAAGCAATGACTTTATATTTAACGCTATTTATTTATCAATTATTGATGGTGATACTAGCGATCGCGGTGAAATAGAGCTCTGTGTGTGTCTCCACCTCATGGTGGCAAAAAGGTAGTAGAAGGAATATGGTACTTCTCAAATACTAAAATAATTGGATAATATTTAACGTATTAGTGTAAAATAGTTTTACTGCGTACATTTTTGATCTGTCTGTCATAATCCGTCCATTATTTTCATCTTTCATCAAACCCCACACCTTTTATTAAATATTGATATGATTTTATCAAATAAGTAATATGAGAACTGTTAAACTATAAGACATATTTTCAAGATTTGGTGGATACAGATAGAGTTGATCAAAAATCAGTGGTGTTAAAATTAATAAATAACATATCTTATTTACAACTAATCATCGATGATTGGATCGGGAAATTCGAAACCTATATTCTTACCTAACTTTGAATGCAATCTATAATTACAGCGTTCTTTAGTCTCTACGCAAAATAAAAGTTGCATGAAACAACTTTCGCTCCAAAATTTCTTATCTCTTTATACACGTATCTTGAGTTGGCGAACAATCACAACGATATGATAATGCTTATCAACTATCTTAAATCTATTATTCAGAAATTTTATAAACCCGAAACTACAATTTCTACAAATATTCATATTAAAATCTTCAAGTACATAATGCTCCACACAAAGACAATATCCCCTACATTCAAAACTATGATCATTCCAATTATGGATGAGTAGAGCGTTTCTTTTACAGATAGATCCAATTATCCTTGGATCATCTATAATATTTTCTAGCGAAATTGAATGACATACTTCATCTTTTGAAGCTATTTTATCAAGATAATTCAACTGTATCAGTGTTAAGAATGGTACAGTTTGCAAAACGATTTTTCATGTAACCATAGTGAAAATTGTAAATAGTGGTCTTAGCCAAATCCAAAAATAAAATAGCCTCCATACATCTGCGTACTCCGGAAAAAATTAATGTTGACTTGTAGTGACTCGTTTTTGATAACCCATTGGGTTGAGCTCGATTATACACGTTCTGACCAGATTAAGCAGATGTTCTAGCACATTCGTTGAGAAAATAAGTGGGAAAAGAGAGGTGAGGAGATTTATTAATTTACCACTGACGGCGCGTTAAAGAAGAATTTCAGTTCGCATTCATTAGCGTCAGCAGCAACAACAGGTAAGCGCCCCCATAATCAAACTAGAGAATGTATTTGATTTTATTTTTTCTTTCTAGAAATGGATCTGGCAGAAATCAACGCAACCACCTCTTATGTGGATAAGACATCCATAAAATTAATTGAATTAACTCGTGATGTAAAGTATCCAATTGTGGGATTAAATATTGTTCTTTCTAAATATGGGGAAGTGCCGCGAGTAGAGTTGGAGGATCATATCGTTTTTCTACCAAAGCGTACTTCTGTATCTATCAAAAGAAATGTGCATCAATTTCAACCTCATAAGTATGCGATAATTTTAAGATCGATTACGCAGATTTGCGATATGAAGTACACCCCAAGTTTTGAGATAGTTGCTATGTAAAAAACAAAGTTAGTATTATTTTCAACTAGGATCAATCGCATTTTAAATGTATTTATTTTTTACAGAACCAGTCCATCATGAAGATGATTGCAATGGATTTTCAAGGATTCAGTCTGTCTCACGAATTCATCATCAAAGAGTTGGCAGCCACGAACGGGATCCAAACTAGCCATTACATATTCAAACCAAATGGATCATATCGATCGTTACGTTTATGGGACAAACAAAGAACATCCAGAGCAACCATGAAACAACATGGAATCCCGTTTTCATTTGGATATATCAACTATGAAGACCTCCTTCCAATCATCATATCACATATATGTTTTGTGGATAAAGTCTACGTTCGAGGTCAACAACAAAAGAATTTTCTGGAAAACATTCTGCAGGACTCTACAACAGCGCATACCCCCAAAATCATCAACGTCGAGGACATTGATGACCATTGGCAACATCCACCTGTATTTAAAAAAGACGTTCCAACCTGTTTTGGTCATCTATCGAATAATTTTTATATGTGTAGCCTACGCAATTGTATCATTCTTCATGAATGGATTGAACCTCGTTGTTTAATAGAGAGTTGAAAATACTATTTGTGTTTTAGTTGAACATTGATCATGATGATGTTAACATCAAATTATATTCTTCTTACTGCGATTTTCAATAATACTTTCTATGTACATCAACCCCACGATGTTGTAGGGATGCACATTTGTTTCAATAGAACCAATGACACTTGGCTAAATATGAAATCGCAAGTAGATTACAATGATGATATGTTTATTGTTGCATTACCCCAAAATGCAAAGGAATACAAAGTAAAGGTGATTTTTCAAAACCAAACATATGGCTATAGTATATGGAAAAATGTAACTACCCCCACCTCCAATTGTTCACCAACATCATCACCCACCACCACTGCTAACCCCACCACCACCACGGATCAATATAAAAATGATTGGAGTTGTTGTTCAACTTCAATTATTGAGTCGCTGTACTACATTATAAGCGCAATCTCACTTCTCATCCTGAAAGCAGTCTGGGAGATTTATCATCACCATCATCATGTTGACTCCAGAAGATATTGAAAAAATACGTAGAACCATCCATCAGCTCAACATACCAGCTTCATCCCTGTATCAGGAGTATTTTGTCAAAACCCTACATACCACTTTGGGCATTTCTGAAGAAGTTTTGAAGATAGTTCTCAAACCATGTTGGGGGCACTACACCGCTCCAACTGATGAAGACGATTCCGGATATGATGAAAATGATGGACCATATGTTTCGTTTGGAATAAATTGTAATTTGTGCATGAACAATTATTTGAATAAAAATAAATCGTAGAATTGTTGTTGTTGTTATTGTTTCATTTCGTTTAGTTATAGCATCAGGACTATGTAAAATCTCCTCTTGGGTTTCATGTATTTTTTTGAGGTGTTTCTGGGTCTATACCTATATTTCAATAAAACAATGTTTTTTATTTAGATTCCTTTATTTGACTTAAATCAGACAAAATCCTACTTTTGTCATTATACATGATTTGTGCTAAACAATAACTTTCTATGCTAGGGTTATCCTTATAAAAACTCGAAAGTACATCTTCAATGGGAACATGTGTTATACAATCTTTAATTATTTCATGTAAATTATTCAAAATCATATTATAATACTTGAGAAAATCCAATTGCTTCAGTTCCCGAATTCTCATGTTTACAAAATGTCTATTAACAATACAAAGGTCAAGTGTGTGTTGTTCTCAGTTAATTACAATATTTGATCATTTTTTGAAATTGACATTATTTTCATTCCATTGTCCATGGGTACACTGTTGACCATCAAGTCATCATATGAAAATGACGGGTGCATGTGTTCAAGATGCCACCCATCTAGTAGCCAATTGAGATAGTCCGTTATGATTTTCCACACATCTTCAAAAATCAGCATTTTATCACCAAGTTCAAGTGGATAGTCGCTATGTTCATGGACGATGCATTAATATGAAGAACTACAATACCAAAAATGATACTCCCAAATAATTTCAAATAAAAATATGTATAATTACATTATTTTATATAATCCACACTTATCAAGTTTATACTTATATCGACATACCTACGATGCGAATAAGTTCAACCGGACATAATTTGAACATGTTTTGGAGGTGAAATAATTGTAATGCAATGTAATGTAATTTCATTATTCGCTGTTTATATTTTATTAATTTGATACAATATATATATATATATATATACATATATATATATATACACACACAATTGTTTCAGTGTATTTCTTCAAAAATTAAACGAAATGCGCTCAACACACACAAGAGCTGATGAATCGTCAACTTTTCTTGATGTTAACAAAAATGTTTCAACAGATCCTTTAAAACCTCACACTCCGTCCCATAATCGGCCAAACGAACCCCAATTTTGGCTGAGAATTTTCATATTTACCACATCATAATACTATACAAAACAATCAAATATTAGAATTAGACTACTGCTCAGGATTTTTTTTTTTTTGATAAATTATTGAAATTTTATTACATCAAAAAATTTCTATTTTAATAATCATTCCATTTATAATGATGAATGAGTTGAAAATGATGCTTGTATATATGAAAAACTCCAATAATTTTTCGAAAAATCAGAAAAGGGGTAGTCTTATATTTTTTTTTTTATGTTTTATGTGATTGATGAACAATTATTTAAATAAGAAATAACTTTCTAGGAGAGAGAGATCATCAGATATTTCTACACTTACATCTTCGTCAACATTACCCGACAACACTTTGTTATTCTTGTATTGTTTCTTTGTGGGTTTTATAGTTTTTACGTCGATTCTTATTGTTTAAGTGTTGTTATGATCGTTCAATATTACTACACTTCTATCTTCTCCCCAACATCATTATCATAATTTGAACATGTCTTGGGAGTGAACCTTTTATGTCTGTTGAAAGTTTGTTTGAACTTTCATCAAATCATAATCCGTTGGAGATAATTTTGAGCCAGGTTGATGATGATTATGATGATGGTGTTGATGATGATGGTGATGTGATGGTGATGT